>LPNX010178261.1:221926-239846 GCA_001517045.1 Pseudotsuga menziesii
AAATAAGAGTAACCAAAAGCACAAAGTGCATGTCCATGAGAGTTAGATTCTGAAGACGAATCTAGGCTGATGTGGTGCTTCTTCATTGTTGCTTCCAAGGCTTCCATCTTCTTGAAACACTTAGATTCATCATGATTATCTTTCCCACAAAAATTGCAATGACGCTCAGTCTTCTTTCCTTTTGGCTTGGATCCTTTGTCATTTTTTAAAGAAGGAGCTTATTGAGAGGGTTTGGGACCCTTGTTGTTTGGCTTATTATTGCAAAAATTATGTTTCTTGGGAGGCTTGGACTTTTCTTTCTGTTGTGACAATAAGGATTTCCCAGATGTATCTACGTTGTTAATTATTCCAACATGAATGAGCTTATCTTTATCTCTAAATAAGGAATCACAAAAAGATTCAAGACTAAACTCTTGATAGCTAGCTGCAGTCAAGGATTCTTTCATGGAGTAGAATGTAGATACAAAAACAGAATATGCAGGTCCAAGTTTGGAAAGAATATGATAAATACAATGTTTGTCTTCTTTCTTGATCTTGCATTCTACACATAAGAGTCTAAGAGTTTTATACTTAGATAAATAGTCTTGAATGCACGAAAAATCATTTGGATTCAAGGAAATCAACTCATTCCCAAGTTGATGACCCCGGATTTCATTGTGTTTACCAAATACAGATTCCAACTTTTCCCAAGCTATATCAGATTCATCAATTCCAGATATGTGGAATCACAAATCAATAGAGATTGAAATCCCAATCAATACACGAGCTTCATCACATCTATTTTCCCATTTAATTTTCTTATCATCATCAGTGGGTTCTATTTCTTTCCCTGAGGTTATCCTAAAAAGTCTCCTACTTCGTAGAATATCCTCCATACGAGATTTCCATGAGAAATAGTTAGAAATTGTAAGTATAATATCACAAGGGGTGGCCATACTGTAAAATAATGGCTGAAATATATAAACTAACTATCTTGATGCAAAGAGCTTGAAAAAATGTGCGGTTTTAAAGAAAATGGCACTGAAAACTGATTTTGGATGATGAAGTTATGCTTGATCAAAGAAAATGTTGAAAATGTCCCCAATAGTGACGTGGCAGATATTAACTTGACAAACTAAAAAAAAAGAACCCCTCTTCCCAAGATCAACCTTTGACAATCACTTTACAATAAATTTACGTTTAAGTGAATCACTTTTGTAGAATAAGTGATATTCACTTTTACAATAATGTTACTTTTAAATAGTGCGACAATAAATTAAAAGACTTAAGTAATTCACTTTTTATTTTATTTTATTTATGTGAGATGCACTTTTACAATAAAGTAACTTAAAAATAGAAATTGCATGCACTAAAAAGTAGATTAATAAGACTTGAACTCCAGACTTATTAAGAAATAAAGAAACTTTGGACCAAGTGAGCTAAGGGTTTTTTTTTTTTTTTAATAACTCTTCTCTCTCGTTCTCTGTGCTTGCCTTTTTTTCTTGCAAATCACAAAAAAAATGAAAAACAAAAACAAAAAACTTTTTCCCCACAATGGGGTTAGATCTTGGTTAGATTACCTGGAAAGTCTATGTTTTCAAGTTTTCTCGTTGTTTCTGATTTGTCGTGATTGCACAAGGTGCATGGCAAAGAGCATATGCAGCCGAGAAGACAAGAAAAAAAAAATTCTCTTACTATTTCTGATTTTCCGCAATCGCATAAAGTGCATGGCAAAGAGCATACGCAGTCAGGGAAGGCAACAATCCGAGACCAAAATAGTAGAGATCTAATAATAAAACTAATAAAATGTGAGATAGTTAAAAAAGAAATAAAACAAATACGTCACTGTAACATTATACCTTTAGATTTACTAAAATGGGTGTTTCTTGAACAAACGAAAATAGTTTTTGATGAAATGAAAACTATTTCCCAATAGAAATGATGCTCTGAACACAATGGAACATCTCCCATAGGCCACAAATGCACAAAAAATCCAAAACTAAAAACCCTTTCAAATTTTCAGCAACACTGGTTCCAGATCTTGATCGAAACCAAAATCAGCTCTTCATAAACGCTCTGATAACATGTTCGGGTATATAGGGTACTCCCAAAATACCGAACACCTTGAGAAACCACTTCACACAAATAGATCATATATTAACACATCGATGTTTGTCACGTGGTTAAAATCCTCGAGAGGGAAATAGTCCACGGCCCAAGCCAAATAGCTACTTGGAGCAATTTATTATGCAAAAGAAATAAAGTTACATGAGTTTCTCATAATCGATCAACTAGCCAAGGACCCTCTATCCTCTTTAAACAGAGATCATAAACCAATCGAGTGTTAAGCCACGAATCAATGGTAGGTATGATCGAGAAGTTGAACCATCGGATCACTCTATGTCTAGAACATATCGTGACCGTCCAATTAGAATATTTACAAATGCATACTAATGCATACTAAAGAAACATACTTTTACCTAATGGATATATTACACAAGTTGATCTTAACTAACTCCTAAGTGTCTAAATATCCTAACACATGTATTTTTTGCTTTCTTTGAAAACATCATTTTTCGTCCATGTAGTATATATGTCTAAGATTCTTTTTATTATCTGAATTTGACATATGTTATTTTATGCAGGCTTCTATTGAGGTACCGGTGCTTGAAGAGCACCATATTGATGACCAACCTATCACGAGCCAGCAGGTACGTTTATGTATCGCTTTCTTTTAATTGTGATTTTAATGATTCAACATGTACTTTTCTAATTTTTTGAAATTGTCTAATTGTATCTTTATCCTTTTGTATGTAGGAACGTGAGCTTGATGAATATGTCCAAAAAGCGAGCTTATTCTCTAGTACAAGTAGAAATCATTTTCTCTCGTTGCTAGTTAATCAATCCACTGGTTACATGCCTCCTCTGACAAGGCAGTAGGTAAGTTTATGTATCGCTTTCATTGTACTTTTATGTATGGCTTTCCCTGACTTGGTGTTTTCTCTTTGTACGTTTTTGTAGGTTTATGTATCGCTTTGACATATGTTACTTTATGCAGGAATATATTGAGACAGTGATGCTTGAAGAGCACCAAAGCGAGGATGTTGTCAACCCACCTCTTTCCCCCAGCTAGGTACATGTATGTTTCACTTTCTTTGGAAACATCATTTTCTGTCCATGTAGTATATATGTCTCTGATTCACTATTTTATCTGAAATAGGCATATATGTTACTTTATGCATGCTTCTAGTGAGGCACCAATGCGTGAAGAGCACCAACTTGGTGACCCACCTTTGACGAGCTAGCAGATATGTTTATGTATCGCTTTCTTTGTATGTTTGTGTATTGCTGTCTCTGATTTGGTGCTTGAAGAGACCCAAATCGGTGACCCACCTCTTCCACCCCAATGTACATGTATATTTGTTGACATTGGCATATATATATTTTTTATGCAGCTTGATAGTGAGCAAGTGGTGCTTGAAGAGCACCCAATCAGGGTCGTTGTTAGTGAGGCACCAAGACCCGCCATTACTTACTCACATACAGTAAGTCCAAATGTTATTTTGGTTTTGGAATTTGAACAAATGTACATAGAATTTTTAAAGCTTGGTAATATAACTTACAAAATTTGGTTTTTCTGCAGTCTCCACTGATGCGGCCTATCCCTCTTGTTCAGTGATGGGGATCACCAGTGAGCAGTCGGAAAAGAAAGCTAGATTTCTCCGAATACATTGACAGTAGCAGTGAAAGGGGGGATAACTAGAATAAATGTATAGGGGGGATACATAGATGTAAATTTTTGTTCATATACACACAAATGTACTTTTTGATCCACTATTTTGTATTATGGCCATGTGGCATGAAAATTTTTGTAACATTATTTCTATACATATATAATATAAAGCAAGGTTCAAATTTATACATATATGGTTGACTTGATCTTGGAACATCATATGTGTGGTTCACCTATGTGATATAATGATATGTGTGGTTCACATGTGTGCTAACTTATGAATTTCTAATACTTAAAGGAAGAATTTATGACTCATCAACTTTTTAACATAATGGCTATCCTCAACTTTTTAACATCATAACCATACCATACAATAACTAAATTACATATAGTAACAATCACAACACTAAGTCATGCATGGATGTGTAATATATACCATATCATACCCTACAATACCCTATGATACTAACATCATACTATTCTAACATACAATAACATACCCTACAATACCCTATGATACTAACATCATACCATACTAACATACAATAACATACTAACATCATACCATACTAACATACAATAGCATACCCTACATCACCCTATGACACTAACATCATACCATACTAACATATAATAACATACCATAACATAACATACTAACATCATACCATACTAACATACATCATACCCTACAATACTAACATCATACCCTACAAACCCTAGTTGGTTTTCAATATGTACATACATCCATGTGTTTCTAGTTCCATCTCATAACTTGTAAAGAGGTGACTAAACCACAGTTCCATGTCATATCTTGTCAACCCTAGTGATAGCATGCAAATTGGTGTTCATGAAACCCTAGTTAGTTTCCAATTTGTACATGTCCATGTGTTTCTAGTTCCCTCTCTTAAATTGTAAATTGCTCACTAAACCCTAGTTCCATCACATTATTTGTCAACCATAATTGGTTTCCAATTTCTAGTTCCTTCTCTTAACTTATAAATTTCTCACTAAACCCTAGTTCCATCTCATTATTTGTCAACCCTACTGATAGCATGCAAATTGGTGTTCATGAAAGCCTAGTTGGTTTCCGATTTGTACATGGCCATGTGTTTCTAGTTCTCTCTCTTAACTTGTAAATTTCTTGAAGTAAACCCTAGTTCCATCTCATTATTTGTCAACCCTAGTGATAGCATGTGAATTGGTGTTCATGAAAGCCTAGTTGATTTCCAATTTGTACATGTCCATGTGTTTCTAGTTCCCTCTCTTAATTTGCAAATTGCTCCTGAAACCCTAGTTCCATCTCATACCTTGTCAACCCTAGTTGGTGCATGCAAATTGGTGTTCATGAAATTCTAGTTGGTGCATGCAAGTACCGGTGATCATGTGTTTCTAGTTCCCTCTCTTAACTTGCGAATTGCTCATGAAACCCTAGTTCCATCTCATACCTTGTCAACCCTAGTTGGTGCATGCAAATTGGTGTTCATGAAAGCCTAGTTGGTGCATGCAAGTATTAGTGATCATTTGTTTCTAGTTCCCTCTCTTAACTTGTAAATTGCTCACTAAACCCTAGTTCCATCTCATTATTTGTCAACCCTAGTGATAGCATGCAAATTGGTGTTCATGAAATCCTAGTTGGTGCATGCAAGTATTGGTGATCATGTGTTTCTAGTTCCCTCTCTTGACTTGTAAATTGCTCACTAAACCCTAGTTCTATCTCATACCTTGTCAACCCTAGTGATAGCATGCAAATTGGTGTTCATGAAAGCCTAGTTGGTTTCTGATTTGTACATGGACATGTGTTTCTAGTTCCCTCACTTAACTTGTAAATTGCTAACTAAACCTTAGTTCCATCTCATACCTTTTCAACCCTATTTGGTGCATGCAAATCGGTGTTCATGAAATCCTAGCTGGTTTTCGATTTGTACATGGCCATGTGTCACTAGTACAAAAGCGCAGATTTTTCTATGGAGGTTTTCCACGTTTCTTACTTTTTGGTGTAAAATCCGATGTAACAGGAACGAGGCGTCGCTGTATCCACGCTTGGACTCTTAGCCGTCGTTGTATCCACGCCTAGCCGTCGTTGTATCCACGCCTAGAAGATAGGGGGTAGGAATTGCAATGCTTGGTCAAATCATACAACAACATATTGAGGAAAACCACAAATATGATGGTGCTCTTCATGTTTAGATAATTGAGGGCCTTCATTCACCAAACACTAGGATGTAAAAGTCAATTTTCCTAGCGAGAGGTGAAGAATCTTGACTCGATCTCAAACAAAGCATAAATAATATCAAGACAATGCTTTATTAATAATAGTGTTCCCAAATCTCACATTATTACCAATGTACATTCGGCAGAAGCACCAAGTCAACAAGTTCGAAAGGACGATTTAGATTCTCCACAACCCACAAACCACACTTAGGTAGCTCCATTCATCTCGAAGTAATGTGGTCATATTGGTGATCAATTTCCTCTTTTGGTTAGTGTTACCCAAATGTAAAGGTATATACATGATTTTAGTTAGTTATTGGGAAATAATCAGTATGAAGGCTATCTTTTTGGCATAGAAAATGAAAATTGTGATAGTTATTTTGTGTAGTGGTGATAAGAATCCATGTAGTATATAATCTAGCCATAACAAGTTTAAATCACATGAAGAGCTTAGGTTTGAATATCTATTATAATTTTTTATTTATCTATTTATGGAAAAGTTTAACTAGCTCAAAGGGGATACCACGAATTCAATAAATATCTAAATATAGCCATGAGTAAAGTCAGAAGCTCACGGATGATCATGCTTCTCATTTTTTAGACTTGTGGAGTTAAAGGAGGTGTTGCTTCAATAAGCTCTTTCATGATGAATTTCCTACCTCCACAATTGCACACCGACTATAGGACATTATTTTTTGACATTAAAATTTATTGGAATCCTTTTGTTGTCAAACAACAAGAAAAAAACCTAGAAATGAAAAATATATATTTGCAAGCATTATGACCACATAAATTTTCAAATCGAAGCAAATAAACTACACAAACAAGACAACACAAAATAATGTACTTTTATTGACTTATCATATTACTAGATTATACAACGTACCACCATGGACAATTATAGAGACTTAAGATGTTTCTAAGATACACAAATATACATCCAATGAATATCCCCATATAATTACTGATCTTTTTGTAATTTTCTATCCCTTTTTTAGTAAGATGTTACCAATCATAATTGTGAAAACTTCATATAAATAGATCTTAATTTGAATATGTAATTAAAAAAAAATAGGTTTGCACCATTAGTTTTAATATTGTATTTCAAAACTCTTCATACAACTTGATAGTCTTTTAATAGTCATTGGGCATAGGAATATCCATGGATATCAACACACTTTCGCCACATGTATATTCCTAAGAATCATGCTTCCATGTGTATTTGTAACATTAAAAAAAACGAGACATTGTGTGTTGCACTTTACTAATAATAGCTTCACACAAGCAAATATGTTACAATTCCAAAATAATTCCACTCGAAAAGAACAAATATTTGATATCGAGTCGAATTTATTCATTTTAATAATATAGATAGATTATAATAAAAAATAAAATCATAATTTTAATTTTAATTCAATACAAATAGATGACAAATTAATTTTAATTATTAAAATAGATTGTTAATCTTATGCCAAACAGTCGGTGATGTTCGACAACTGTATAGAACTTGCACCCAATTTTCGTTTGTGATGGTCTTTGAACAGAATCATTGTTATGAAAGGATTCATTATTCTATGAGAGGTATATGACTGATTTGAGATAAAGTGGGAGAGACTCTCCCAAAAACATCATTAAACCCATAGATCTTGACATGTCTCATTTATTTCGCCACCATGATATTCAACCAGATAGACAAAACTAGAGATTAATGAAAAACTTTCCTTAGAATGGGAGTTGGTGAATTGATTATGTTTCCTAAAAACATGGATAATAGAGAACCGAATGAATATTCAAATGACTTCTCTAATATTGAGCACCAACTCCTAGCGATCCAGATTATAAATAATTTCCTCACCTGTCATCCATTTAATAATCAACAATGAGTTGACGAAGACTTGTAGAGAGTGTACCCCTAACTCCATAGATTTCTTCACCAAAAGTTTCAATGAGAAGAGCTCGACCATATTATTTGTACCTTAACCATTGCATTATTTTATACAAAAATAATGGTCATCTGAGAGATACAACATTACTCCTTGGCCACATATCCTTCTAGACCCTGGTGAGCTCCATCAATAAAACCCCCAACTAGAACTTTTCTCAATATGCAGTTCCCCGCCCTGCCACAAAAAATTAGGGGCGTCTTAGCTGTTTAGATAATTAAAAAGTACCTTTATCTTACATTTAGTATTCACATAGGATAGAGCTAACTAGCCACAAACATTAACTCCAAATAAATTAATCATATTAAAAAACTCTACGCATCACAAATCTTTAAAAAAAATTTAAGACATAAATAAACCGCAAATATTTTCATGGCTAAATAAACCAATGAGGTTGGAGGCTTTGAGAGTTAACTCGATATTTAATATATGTTTGTAAATATATCATTACATTTTGGTGGATATTTCACTTTGCAGCTTCCCGCCTTTGGGTTTTACTTTTTTCTTTGAAATAATTTACCCTTCCCTCCACAACTTTCTCGCAAAAATCATGATGTCAACATTTCCCTCTATTCCTTCGGTTTTCAATCCTTCATTCCTTGAGCTCCCCGAACCCATTTTCCTCACTACCCACAAACTAATTTGAGTTCTTTGTGATTGAATACCTAGCCATGTCTTCATCGTCTTAAAACTCTGCAAAAGCTGCCATTCTAGAGGATGCAAATGGGGTCAAGAGTTTGGATTTCATTGAGGGAAAAAATGAGCGTGAATTTGCTCTAACATTGACGATCATACTGCTAGTACTATTGAAGATGTAATGCTTGACTTCCTAGAATATGGAACAGGGGCCATCAAAGATAATGAATCCAAAGAGGATGGTTATGTAGATGCCGGAGCTTCCCGAGTTGAGAGTTTTCTCATGAATGGCAGTTCTGTTGGTAATGGGAGAAGCTATGGATGCTGAGCAAGCGCCCTTGTGATGCATACTCTGTTTCTCTATTCTCTGCCGTGTACCTTGTATCTTGTATCTAGTATTTAACTTGTTCTTTAACTACAAAGGAGTTGCACTTGTTTTCTTTTGCTCTAAATTTGAGAACTTTCTTCAGGTTTTACAACTTTTGTTTCTAGACAAAAGGGGGGGATCTTGTGACCTCCTCTCCACAAGCAGGTTGGACCAGATCTGCCAAAGTGCCTGAGAACCATATGGATTTGTACTGAAAGGAATTGGACTTTGGCTCGTTTTGTAGGTGGAGAGGGAGAGAGAGATTGGCTTATGGTCCAAGACATTAGATGGAATGATGCTTGAGAATTTTTTTCTTTGGGTGACAATAATAAGCTTTGTACAAGAAGTTTGTCTAATGCTCAGTGATAAACCTAAGGTCTAGCTTTCTGTTAGTCTAGATAAATTTACCATTTTGGGTTTGATGTCAATCTGGGCTCACTCTGCTATTATGTCATACACTATTTCCTGACATTGGTTTTTGATGAATGACTTTGTGTTCTCTCTCAATGTATATGTGACACGATCAGCCGATCTCCGACCACCCTTTTTGTGTGTGGTTATTGACCACCAATTTACTTTTGATGCAGTGGCAGATGTAGATTCCACACAGGTAAAAATTAGTTGGATGAAATGCCAAGGTTAACCTAACATGCAAAACAATATCTTTGTTTCCTAAATTAATATAAATAATGCTTCCTTAGTGTTGCATGAACTATTTTTCGGAAAGATATTTTCGAGATGGTTGGCCTGCCTTTGGTGGAGAATTGCATGGGAGGTTTTAATAGTTCAATATTTGCTTATGGCCAGGTATTTCTTCAGAAGTTGTAAACTATTTTTTGCAGCCTCATTTATTTGATTTTCTTTAACATATTCCTTTTTTATACAGTAATTTGTTTCCTGCATTCTCTTTTGTGTAAATTGTTGGATGGCATATACCTGCTCAAGTTTTAATCTGGAGAATCTTTATTCTTTTTTATTCTTGGATACAGAATGGAAGTGGAAAAACTTACACTATGTGGGGTCCGACATATGATTCGAGAGGAGATCAATACCTAAACAAATACCGGGGTCTAACTCCTCGTGTATTTGAGCATTTTTTCACCCGAATTGAAGAGGCAAGTCATGTTTTGCCTTGGCTTTAGCACCATTTGACTAAACTAGATAACCTGCCTATTTGACATTTATTCTGGATTAATCCTTTTTTTTTTGGTTTCAGGAAAAGGCTAAGAATATTGATAAGCAACTACGCTACCAGTGTCGTTGTTCATTCCTAGAGGTGAGTTACATCTATAATATCATGGAGCTCTGTGCACTGTATGCATCTTGCTGGTTTGATATAGGGATGCCATTCATATTTAATTAACTCAAAATCATATATACTTATTTGCAATTGATGGCAGATTTATAATGAACAAATTACAGATCTCCTAGAGCCAAATCGAAAAAATCTTCAAGTAAGTAACCTTCAAACAATCTAATCTGTTTAATTCTACTTGGATATAAATTATAATACTGTCAACTTGAATATACAAGGGTACTTTGTGAACAGATCAGGGAAGACACAAAGACCGGTGTGTATGTGGAGAATCTCACAGAGGAGTATGTTTCAAGTGTAGCTGATGTAAAACAGCTTGCTCTCCGTGTACGTGAATTTTATTTCCTTGGCCCTTTGTGGGGATGCATCTCAAAATAGAAAAAAAATTATTACAGAAGTCTATATTTACAAAATAATGCATGAGAACATAGAAGGATACTAATAGATATCAGAATGAGAAAGTATTTGGAGATGAGTTCCTTCTCCCTTTATTTGGATGCCTTTATGTATCAACATTAAAATATCCATTTTAAAATTCTCTACTAGTTTGATTACAAATCAGGTATTTACAAAACATGGTATGATAAGAAGCCTACTAATATTGAATGCAATAAAGCGAGGAAATATATTGTGGAGTATGCTAAATATGATGTTGTAAATGTTGTTTCATCTGCACCAGTTAATACTTCTATCGAAGTTGATTCTCAGAATGATTTTGTTGATAAATACAGGGTCTTGCAAACAGGAGGGTGGGTTCAACGAGTATGAATGCTGAGAGCTCTCGTTCTCATAGTGTGTTCACCTGTGTACTAGAATCTCGTTGCAAGGTAATCTTTAAGTTTTCAAGCCTTACATGACTGGAAATTTGAAACCAACAAACCATCTATATGTGAGCCCATGTGTGAAACAAGAACAAAATAAAAGAATATAATTTATATTGGTAGATAGGGGTATATTCGGTTCTGCATTCTGAATACATTTAGATGTATCCAACCATGGACAGGAAAGCATCGATGTCAAAAATTTGTATGGCTTGAATAGAGAAAATGTTAGTGCTTTAACTAAAATTGAGCCAAACAATGATTTGTGCCCTTCAACGATAGATTTGGTGGTAGAAAGTAAAGAACTCAATAATGAACTATCAACAGTAAGAGATGTGGATATGGGAAAAAATCAAACAGGGGCCAATTTAAGTTGTCAAATTCGAGACATTGTCCATTTTGAGGATTGTGAAACAGTTGAGATCCAAGCAGATAGTAAATCTTCTCTGGAGGCTTCTAAAGAAATATCTTCATTGACACCCAGCATGGAGCATTGTGAATCCAGAAAGGTGGGCTCTGAAAAATCCATTCAAGTGCTGCAACTGCTAAAAAACTACTTATAGATGACATTGAATCTCATCCACATAATAGTTTATCTACTTGTGATATGGATATTAAGGATGATATGCCAGCAACCAAAAGTTTGGGAAATTCATGTGATAATAATACAAGGCCTGCATGTGATGCCACTATCAGTGAAAATGGTAGTCTTCATAATATACCAAATACTTTGTCTCCCACTTTAAGT
The DNA here is from genome assembly GCA_001517045.1 of Pseudotsuga menziesii. Classification (NCBI taxonomy): domain Eukaryota; kingdom Viridiplantae; phylum Streptophyta; class Pinopsida; order Pinales; family Pinaceae; genus Pseudotsuga; species Pseudotsuga menziesii. Next base: position 233,683 of record LPNX010178261.1, read on the forward strand.
ATTGTCCCATCCTCTTCATCTCCCATTCTTTAGAGTCCACCACTCAGTGTCTCGCCTCGGATTCAAGAGGGTAGGAAGAGTGTGAACAAATCATTTTGCAAGTCAGCATTATCTCCTTCAGATGAAAATAGAAACTCTGGGCAGGGTTTAGAGATGTTGAACTTATCCTTTGCGCAGTCTGTAAGGAAGAGTACCCATCCTTTGTCCAACAAAAGTGGCAATTCAAGAACAGATAGACTGGCTACTAGTCTCCAACGCGGCCTTCATGTTTTTGATATCCACCAACAAAGTTCAGTTGTAAGAAAATCTTCTGGAAGATTCTCTTTCCAAACTTTAAACCTGAAGATTCCAACTTAGCTTCTTGACAAAGTTGATAAAAGTGTACAGACCTCTCCAAAGAAGGAATCCTCTGCAGCAACATCTCTAATCTCAGAGATGCGTGCATCTTGTGGAAGACTTGATATTGTTGAGGTAAATTCCTTCAAGGACATAGAATACATGCAAGATAAGTCCCAATGGCAGTTAATGCCTCTTGAAAAAACAAGAAGTTCAAAAGGACCTAGGCATGAACTTAGTCAAGTAAGTATCTACCTTGTGTAATTTGAAGATTTTTTTTTTTAAATTCGCCGAAAAACTGATTTCATGTGATTTGATTATTTATCTTATATTTGGTGAATCAGGCAGTGGAAGGAGTTTTAGCTGGGTCCATAAGAAGAGAAATGGTCCTAGAAGAGGTTTGCAGCAATCAAGTCACAGAAATTGAGCACCTTAACCGCTTGGTATATCTTTTCTAACAGAACAAAATTCTTATTGACTTTGAAACAGGGATTACTAGGAATTTCATAGCTCTATAACTCATTCCTGCCTGTCATGAAGCTACAAATTAACTGCTAATATGTTCAAATTTCTGGTATTCTTGGATTTTGTGCCATTCTTTGTACTTCAAATTGTACAAATATATTACTAACAAAAGAGAAATATTGCTTTAAAGTTTACACATATAAACTGTAAGTATATGCTGAAAATTTCCAGAATTTTAGGCTTAGTTATACTCAGAATCTGGTAGCTCATGCATCCTTTATGCTGCTATCCTTGTGTGTGAAACACAACTTGGCTTGAGTATTTTTTCAAGTTGTCCCTGTTTGTTGTGAACTTCAGTCTAGTCATGGTTTCTAGACTGCCATTTTCCATATGAAACATCTCCATTTGAAATTTTTATTCATCCAACTGAAGCAAGCTGATCCTAAGAAGGATAGGTGATTTTACTGGTCCTTGCATCTATATTTGTGGTGCTCCTTCTGGAACTGGCAGTACTTCATTTGCCAATTTATTGCCTTCCCTATTATATTCTCTCTAGATATGCCATATTTATGTTTTGATTCTGATGTACCTAGTGGCCCCTTTGACCTATTTTTGTACATTAATAAAATTATCTTATCTCATCTTATATGCAAACTGATCCAACAGAGATACTATGTGGATTAACATCTTCAGCTAAAGACTATTTGGAGGATGATTTTTGGAGTAAGGCTTCCCAGTGCCACTATTAACTATAGATCCCCAAACTGTAGCCGCCCAGTGCCACTATTAACTATGAATCCCCAAATCATGTGATTTGGTCTACTGTGAAGTTCACTAGGCATTCAACTATTTGGAGAATTGCCAAGTATTCTACCATACTGTTTGCTGCTGTGGCTCCTAAATTTCAAGAGAATTTGCTGGCTATGACTCCTTTTGAGTCAAAGATTAGACCACCAGATCCTGCAGGATGAGGATTTCCTTTTAATTCATCAAAGAAGAGAATAGATCTTTGCTAGGAGATTATCTAGTCTTTTATGCTTTTCTTAGAGAGATTAAGATGAAATAAACGTTTTTTTGGCAATAATTTTTGCTTCTCAGATTCTACTGTCCATCTTGCTAGCTGCCAGGTATTGAACCACTATTTCTCTTTGATATTGATCCTCTCTATATCCTTTGTTCCCTGCTAATCTATCATAATTGATTCTCTGATTATGGCAACAGATATAATTTAACTACTCAACATTTCCCTCTTTATCATTGTAAATGAGATTGTTTCTGTTCATCCATTCTTACCACAAAGCAAAACTAGGGATTAGGGGCAATATGGATTTGATTAAAGTATTTCTTTTCATGACTCTAGGGTAGCTCTTGTACCATCCAGCAAGGATTTGGTCCCAGCTGGATGGTCTATGAGATAGAAGGATATTTATTTCAGAGATAATAAGCTTCCAGAATCCATGGTGAGATCACTAAGGGGCAGTCAAGTGAAAAATGGGTCATGGTTACCTCACCATCTTTACAAATGAACTCACCAGGATGGACAAAGAATACCTTTTTAAACAATTTTCCAGTAATTAGCAGCTTGGCTTTGGAGTTGGGAATGGGAGCAAAATCTTGTACTATATAATGGAAGCACATGGGATCCCCAGGAGTAGACTGCTTCAAAATAGTAACGTACCCTTGCTTTACAGTGTATTATCCTGTTGTGTTTTCCAAACCTCCATGTTCTTCTGAAAGAATTTGGGGCTGAACCTTTTAGGGTTAGGTTCATTTCCTTCCAGTGCTTTATCAAATGAAGAGGAAGATTTGAAGGATACTTCCTTCCTCTCCAAACTGGTTTCTGATCTTCACTCCAAAGAGAAATATCAGCAAGAGTGTGAACACCATTATTTTCTGCCCCTCCTCTTAGGGGACATAATGGAGTCCCTCCATATTTTGTAAGCACATGGACTCCCTCCTCTTAGGGGACATAATGGAGTCCTTGTCCTATATAATGAAAACACATGGGATCCCTAGGAGTAGACTGCTTCAAAATAGTAACGTACCCTTGCTTTACAGTGTATTGTCCTGTTGTGTTTTCCAAACCTCCACGTTCTTCTTAAAGTGGTTGGGGTTGAACCTTTCAGGGTTAGGGTCATTTACTTCCAGCGCTTTATTAAATGAAGGGGAAGATTTGAAGGCTACTTCCTTCCTCTCCAAACTGGTTTCTCATCTTCACTCCAAAAAGAAATATCAGCAAGAGCGTGAACACCATTATTTTCTGCCCCTCCGCTTAGGGGACATAATGGAGTTCCTCCATATTTTGTTTGTTTTCTCATTCATGGGTGACCTGAAAGAGTGAGTATTGATAAGGGTGAATGCCCTTAGGATTGTCTTACAGGTTTAGGAACATCCATAGGGGAGGGTCTTGCAAAACGATCCTATTTCTTTCTACCTCTTTAAAATATATTTTCCAGCGTAATTCCTTCCACCATGCTGTTTTTCTAGAAACCTGATTTCCATAAGACTTTAGCTCCCATAACAATGTTGGATAGGTAAGAATCTCTTATCCCAGGATCCTAACTCGATATGGAGTATTTTATCCCAAAACCCCAACTAGATATGGAAGTTTTGCTTTTTCCCAAGCCATCAATGATCAAGGTGTTTTTTTCCCTTTGTTTCCTCCCTTATATCAGCAGAAGAAATATGATTAGTTTCCCCATTTCAAGTAACACTTCTTGTGGAGACATGAGAGTGCAGAAACATGATAGCATTGATTTTACGAGTACCATTTGTACATTAGGGCTTAGCTGTTGGGTCTCTTGAATGTTGAATTTTCCTTCTAAACTTTTCTAAAACTAGAGGCTAGTCCTTGAAAGGTAACCTTTCTCTACAGCAATTGAAATTACAGGTTATGCAATTACTCCCCATTTAGCTTCATAACTGAAGTAAAGGATTGTTGATATCCTGCTTTAATTTATAGCCATCGACGTCAATGCCAAGTTTTTTGGATTTCATACTAGTTTTCCTTTGGAGACCACGAGGAAAAGGTCTAGAAACTTTTTAAATATTTTTGCCATGATTGTAGATAGTGTCATCAACAAACTGTTTGTTTTTTTGAACTATAGATTCCTCTTATCACAATGAGGCCAAGGAGCCCAAATATATTCCACCAAAGCTGCCCAAATATATTCCACCAAAGCTGCCCAAATATATTCCACCAATGAGGACATAGTGCCTGTAACTTCATGAGCAGCTGATAGTAAAGTATTTCTTTTTACCATATAAGATAAGTTGTGCACAGTTTAAATGTCTTAGAAACCTCTCTTAGGAATTTCATCTGGTATCAGAGGCAGCGAGGTGTAAATACTATGGACCTTTGGTTGAAATTTGACAACTAGATGACAAATTTGGTTGGTGTTGGTTGTCAGAGATAGATGAAATCTCTGTGGATGAAATACTATGGACCTTTGGATGTCCATACTTTGGAACCTCTGTGGAGAATGTTTTCAGAGATAAGATTTTATAGTTCTGGAGACATGAAGAGACAGGGAAGATATCTGAAGGACTTTACTCACTTTGCACAACAAAAACATATCCCACAGCATGTGTGAAGCATTGACTGGCACGTGACAACCAATTTATATGGTTGAAAAAGATGAGTATTATTTCTGTGTTACACTCCAATGTTTAGCAGACTTAAATATTTGAATAAGGGTCACTTTATATATTAGTGACATGTGACCACTGACCAAACTAGCTTAACATTTAGATGTTGAGGTTATGGGTCATTGTTTAAAGTTTAAACCATGGTAATGAAGCATGTAATGAAGATGTGCAAGATAAATTGTAATGAAGCATGAGATAAAGATGTGCGAGATGTATGCATGCATGTGAGGGGGGTATACTAATTATGTAAGGATTATGACCTACTTCCACATGGAATTGGTCTTATGGAATTTCTATTTTTTTTTAAACAATTATAGCCGTGGATACAGCGACGGCAATTTTTTTAAAAATTTCACAGCCGTGGATACAGCGACAGCTCGACGTCGATACAGCGATGTCCCGGCGTGGATATAGAGACGGCCAGGCGTGGATACAGAGACGGCCAGGCATGGATACAGAGACGGCCATGCATGGATATAGCGATGGCTTAGACATCTAACGAAATATAGAACATTGTCGCTCTTGCGACGCAAATTAGGGGTCGTCTCTATTGCAATGGAATTGTTTCCATGGGAAAAAAAACACTTAGACGTGGTAATATCCACACTTTTCCATGGATATTTCCACGTTTTGCTGTGGCAAAATTGATCACTTGTACTAGTGTGTTTCTAGTTCCCTCTCTTAACTTGTAAATTGCTCACTAAACCCTAGTTTCATCTCATACCTTGTCAACCCTAGTTGGTGCATGAAAATTGGTGTTCATGAAAGCCTAGTTGGTGCATGCAAGTATTGGTGATCATGTGTTTCTAGTTCCCTCTCTTAACTTGTAAATTGCTCACTAAACCCTAGTTCCATCTCATACCTTGTCAACCCTAGTTGGTGCATGCAAATTGGTGTTCATGAAAGCCTAGTTGGTGCATGCAAGTATTGGTGATCATGTGTTTCTAGTTCCCTCTCTTAACTTGTAAATTGCTCACGAAACCCTAGTTTCATATCATACCTTGTCAACCCTAGTTGGTGCATGCAAATTGGTGTTCATGAAAGCCTAGTTGGTGCATGCAAGTATTGGTGATCATGTGTTTCTAGTTCCATCTCTTAACTTGTAAATTTCTCACTAAACCCTAGTTCCATCTCATACCTTTTCAACCCTAGTTGGTCCATGCAAATTTGTGTTCATGAAAGCCTAGTTGGTTTCCGATTTGTAAATGGCCATGTGTTTCTAGTTCCATCTCATAACTTGTAAAGAGGTCACTAAACCATAGTTCCATGTCATAACTTGTCAACCCTAGTGATAACATGCAAATTGGTGTTCATGAAACACTAGTTGGTTTCCAATTTGTACATGTCCATGTGTTTCTAGTTCCCTCCCTTAAATTGTAAATTTCTCACTAAACCCTATTCCCATCTCATTATTTGTCAACCCTAATTAGTTTCCAATTTCTAGTTCCCTCTCTTAACTTATAAATTGCTCACTAAACCCTAGTTCCATCTCATTATTTGCCAACCCTAGTGATAGCATGCAAATTGGTGCTCATGAAAGCCTAGTTGGTCTCCAATTTGTACATGCCCATGTGTTTCTAGTTCTCTCTCTTAACTTGTAAATTTCTTGAAGTAAACCCTAGTTTCATCTCATTATTTGTCAACCCTAGTGATAGCATGCAAATTGGTGTTCATGAAAGCCTAGTTGGTTTCCGATTTGTACATGTCCATGTGTT
>LPNX010178261.1:239897-244897 GCA_001517045.1 Pseudotsuga menziesii
TGCACACGAAACCCTAGTTTCATGTCATACCTTGTCAACCCTAGTTGGTGCATGCAAATTGGTGTTCATGAAAGCCTAGTTGGTGCATGCAAGTATTGGTGATCATGTGTTTCTAGTTCCCTCTCTTAACTTGTCAATTGCTCACAAACCCTAGTTCCATCTCATACCTTGTCAACCCTAGTTGGTGCATGCAAATTGGTGTTCATGAAATCCTAGCTGGCTTCCGATTTGTACATGGCCATATGTTTCTATTTCCCTCTCTTAACTAGTAAATTGCTCACTAAACCCTAGTTCCATCTCATACCATGTCAACCCTAGTTGGTGCATGCAAATTTATGTTCATGAAATCCTAGTTGGTGCATGCAAGTATTGGTGATCATGTGTTTCTAGTTCCCTCTCTTAACTTGTAAATTGCTCACTAAACCCTAGTTCCATCTCATACCTTGTCAACCCTAGTTGGTGCATGAAAATTGGTGTTCATGAAAGCCTAGTTGGTGCATGTAAGTATTGGTAATCATTTGTTTCTAGTTCCCTCTCTTAACTTGCAAATTGCTCATGAAACCCTAGTTTCATCTCATACCTTGTCAACCCTAGTTGGTGCATGCAAATTGGTGTTCATGAAAGCTTAGGTGGTGCATGCAAGTATTGGTGATCATGTGTTTCTAGTTCCCTCTCTTAACTTGTAATTTTCTCAGTAAACCCTAGTTCCATCTCATAACTTGTCAACCCTAGTGATAGCATGCAAAGTGGTGTTCATGAAAGCCTAGTTGGTTTCCTATTTGTACATGGCAATGTAATTAAATGTATATTAAACTAAAAACATCAAGAAATGTAAATTTCAACAACTCGAGAGCTTGTTATTTTCCGAACTCTATTTGTTGGTGTCTAAATACACCATTCTTAGCGCCTCCAATGTGCCGTAGATGGTGTTTGTACCCTAGGCACATGAAAGGCTAGGAATTAGTAACATCATAAGTAAAAAAAGAGAACCCAATGAAAATGTGCAAACATGATTCATAGATACCTCACCCGAGGTTGTACGATCATGTTTATAGTGTCCAGTATCTTTAGAATAATATTATGTTTGTGAATGGTATCTATTTATCATAGGTTTATTACATTGGGAATACAGTAAGGCTAAATAATTGAAATCATGCTTCAGAATTCACTTTAAAGGTTAAATAATGCACCTAATAATGCACTCATACAAGTAGGCCATCCGGATCATCTCTGGTGCTGATGGTGTCCATCAATCTTTCGTGCTCTATATGAGGTAGTAAGTATTGTACATGTGACCTATTTTTGTGACCAAGTGTACGCATCTTGATGTTTATACCAACTACTAGGTTGGTGAAGTGGTATACAATAGCTCCTGGTCTATAATCCTGATATACATACCCACCCTTCCTTTTCTATTGTGCTGCAAGTGTCAAGTACTCCCCTTTTTATAACCATCGAACCGGTTGGGAATTCAATATTTTCATCATCTGTAATAGGTTTGAGAATGGTTTGTTTCCCCTCTAAGCAACGTGCCAACCAATAGTCAGAACCCCATTCATTATTTTTTGGGGAAACCATTGCATATAGCTGACCTGTGAAAGGAAATAAGTCAATTTAACAATACATTTTGTAAATAAGGTCTTGCATTTCTAATTTATACATAAATTAAATTCTACATAGGTAGAGTAAACAATACATAAATGCATTTTCTAATTTAGGTACTACTCATATACCTGCTTATATGAGATCCGATATGTGATCATAGTCTATAGAAATATGTGTCTAATCATCTTCCAAATGGTCTATTTCATTAACTCCATTGAAATTGATGCCAAGTGTCACTCGATCCCATGTATCAATGGTATCTGTATCCTCACAATCATCCCATTCACCGATGCTATAGGAACTACAAAAGAAAGCCTTCAATCTTGTCCAAATGTGTAGGGCCGAGTTGTCTGAGCTTCTAATTGAATGAAACTGTCGAGTTCCATGCATTGTGTTCACCCGATGTGTTTTTGATCAGTTCACATTTGTCACCTCCTAGAATATTCTTCGCACTAAGTGTTTCCTTGTTGCTAGTTCTCCCATGACAGATGCACACCATTCGACTATAGATGCAGCATCTCGAAGGAGAGCACCTATGAACTTCATCTCTTCCCTTCAAAGGGCATTTTTAATGCATGCACCAGCACCATCGTGCTCTCCTTTTCCATGACCAGTTTCAAAGTAGTTCCATACATGTGGCACCTTGTATTTTATGTGCAACAAACACAACCATTCAAATACACATGCATTCTTGAATTGTCCAACATAACCATCTGACCAAATGAAATCATGATAAAATGGTATATCCATAGCTATCACATGATCATAGAATAATTTAAAGCAATGTTGCACATAATGGATGTCATGGGTCCAGTCATCACTTATGTAGAAGTGACTTTGTTTCAATATCACACGTTTCTCTTCATTGTTATCTTGCCCATGTTGATACGTGATATGCACCATTATGATCACCTGCTCTGAGTGATAGTATTGGCTTTGAATTTCATTTTGTGGTTGTAGGGTGTAATTTTCCACAAAGTCAACCACTGATAGTATTGTTCCGAGAGGGAAGGTGTCCCAACATATTCTGAATTACTCGTCTTGCCACCGTGCCATATCAACATGTTGAATGTACTGTTGGATCTTTCCATGAAACTCTGGAATAAAATCACATACTCACACCTGGTACATGAATATTAATATGTCAATAACCACATAAAAAAATGTGTACATGAATATTAATATGTCAATATTCAACAATTTACCTATGAAGTCACCAATTTAATCTTCATGCTTTCTTTCCCATCATGTAGCTAATATGTCTCATACCGATAGTTTTGCTTCTCGACAATTGCATTCCTGAATGCTTGATCTTCACTTTCATGGTTGCAATTAGACCATAATGATAGCCCACCACAATTGTTGCAAGAACCATCTACACATTGTTTTAAGTAATGTGTCTACCCATCTTGCCTCGAACACATTATGCTATGGATGAAATCTCTAAATGACATTGGCGGTATTGTACTTGAGCATTCCTGCACATGGTTAGGATGCAAAAAATGACATATATGTGCAAATGTATGGTAATATAGGTCAAACTCTATGTGGTATCTACAAAAATGAGTGTTTCGGATGGTATTTATTCTAACATACCAAGGCTTGCATTTTTCAAAATATCTTTGCTTGAGCCTTAGCTCTACGTGGGCAACTTTAAACATCTCGAAAAGTTGATTTTGTGTTATGTCAAGATAATGTTTAACATGAGGTTCATTGTTTCTAGAACCCCTAAAATGTTTTAACACATCCTTCATGTTAGAATAAGGCCTAGTGTTATCATGCCAAAACGTTTGCACTAGGCCCTTCACTACTTCGACTAAATTCATGTCTTTGCAAGGCAACCTACCACTAAATGCCCATAATGTTTCCATTTATCCCTCTACATCAAGGTTGTCTCTTCTTACTGAATATTTTTTAAGTGTCTTTGGATGTAAAGGCACACTTTGTGATGTGCATTTAAGTAAACGACGTTGTCTTGTGGATCTATATACAATTGATTCAGCCAATACACAACGAGCCACATTACAATTTTGTGAACGAGTTTTTTTACCAATCGATGTGAATGCAGCAACAAGAGATTTAACAATGTGATTACTTGATTCGATATTATTCATTGTCGTTATGCCTAAATTTCTTCTAACAGTTTCCATATTTCTATATTTAAGCAAAGCTAAAAACAATTGCCATTTACAGACTTCGGATTTGTTATCAAAATATTGTTTCATTATTTGAGAACAATGATGAAGGATAGTGCGTTTAGCCACCTTACCTTCCATGGAAGTCAATCCGCTCTCTTCCACTTGTATCTGTTTAGGAGTTCTCTTTTGTTTTGATGCAAAATTTGTTGTCGTTTGAAATGTTGGAGTGACGTTTACATCCACTATAGGCTGACAACTTCGATCAGGAGATTGAACCACCGACCATGGTTGCTACTAAGTCATATTTGCATCTAGAGTAACATAATTATTGAACTCTTCCCAAGATTATATGTTTACTAATGGATCAATAATATCAACTTCCATATAAACAGCTTCCTTTAATGTTGCATTATCTTCCTCAACCTCTACGTCAAGTATGTGTTGAGGGGGAATGGGAACTATTTGCTCATGTAATGAATGCTGACGATTTCTTGAATCTTCTCTCTTTTTTTCTTTTTATTTTCTGCTTCTTCCAGTGTAAGCACCTTCCTTGCTGACTTTCGACCTCTATTACGTACATTTCCCATTGAAATCCACCCAAACCTATACAAAACTATGGAATTATGTAAGTAATGATTAAATTTCACGTTGAACAATTCTCTGTGCATGAGTTCAGACGAATTATGTCTTTTGATAAAGTAAACCTGGCCCACATCATGCAACCCAACATTTATTATACAACACATATCGCATATTCGATATAACGCACCTTCGATATATCCCATATGCGATATTGATACAATGCTTTTTAATTAACAGGCAGGTTTTTTACATGATCTCCAAAATGCATATGTGATTTAGTGCTCATTGAATATGCAATTTACATTTATCTATGCTTATCAAATATTAAAATATTAAATATCAAATGCATTTCAAACTTGGACTGAAATATGTTAAACTTCTATAACGAATAGTATGACTATGACGATGATGATTATGAGGAGGATGATGACTATGATGGTGATGATAATGATGATGATGAGGATGGTGACTATGATGATGAGGATGAGGGTGATGATGATGAGGGTGATGATGATGATGATGATGACCATGATGATGATGATGAGGATGAGGGTGGTGATGATGACGATGATGATGAACAATGATGGTGATGAGGAGGAGGAGGATCACTATGATGATGATGATGTCCATGAGGGTGATGATGATGATGACCATGATGGTGATGATGAGGATGAG
>LPNX010178261.1:249897-351301 GCA_001517045.1 Pseudotsuga menziesii
AACATCCATGTATCAAGGAATCTAACATTAAATCAAAAAATTATTCCCCTTGTAATATATTTGTAGATTTTATTTTCATTAAAAAAGGTTAATTATTTTTTAATAATTGATATCAAATCCTTAGATATTAATCCATACAAACTCAATTAAAAAAAGGCTCCTTAGATATATATCCATACAAGTTCAATTAAAGAAACACTTGGCCTACAGTATCTTTTGGAAAATCTTTTAAATTTTCCCCACTAATAAAAATCAGAACAATGAAAGTATGTAGTGTGGCTAATAAGTGGAATTTGAATATGAATATTTTAATATAGAGTCGAGATTAGCTATAGAGAATGTAGTGTATGAAGGAAGATAAAATTGAAGCACATGTAATGCATAAAAAGAGACTAGGACAAATGGAAGGCTATGTGTTTACAATCCACATATGGATTTTCCTTAAGACCTTAAATGGAACACGAAGGAAAATAATAGATCGAATCAACACATTATATTTAAGCTCAAGCAGACTGAGGTAGATGATGTAGAAAAACTATATGGTTAGGAACTTCATATTTTGTAAAAACTTAAAGACAAAGGATGAATCAACATGTGGAAATTCCAAGAGCATTTACATCATGGGGGCTCCATCTAGTTGACCAATACCTTATCATGTTCATTCATAAATGGGTGTTTTTAAAATGATTAAAAATAGGATCAATATATTTTATTTATTGGGGGGTGTAGGGTATAAGGTGGTTTATATGTATTAGGGGTGTATAAAAAGGAGTTGGGGATCAAAAAAATCATTTTAGTAGGTATTTATCAATATCTAGTGAAATTTGGGGTATTCTTTAATATCCCATGAATGAAGGCGTTATGGCATAGTTTAACTAAGTGAAGACCCCATGATTTACATGGAATATTTTTAGGAAGGGGGATGTGTGATCATCTCATGCATTCTAAAATGAAATGAATATTATGAATATTGACCACATTATACCTAAACTCAAGCAAGTTGAGGTAGATGATGTAGAGAGAAACAATGAGGAGGAAACATATATGGTTAGGAACTTCCAAAAAAATTGTAAAAACCTGAAGACAAAGGATGAATCAATATGTGGAAACTACAAGAGAATTTGCATAGAAGAGTTTGAGGAAAGGGGATGTTTGATCATCTCATGCATTCTAAAATGGAATGAATATTATGAAGATTAGGGTGTAAAGAAAATTTTAAGTACTCATAGCCTCTATATCTTTCATGGTTGTATTTAGTGGAGATTTTATGAGGAGAACTTGACATAGCTTGTCCTTTGAAATGCTCATCTCTCTTTGGATATTACTTGCAATTATTATCACCATCATGGTGTGATGCACCATTAGCTTGTGAGAATTCTTTTTTCACTGACTTGGAATTGTCACTTTAATAATTTCTTGCTTCTAATGTTTTGGAACATTCTTCAACATCCTCTTTTCCATATCCCAATCCCGCATAATGAGGTCATTTTACCACTTCTATGAGATTAACTATACCTTGGACATTAACTCCAACGTCTTTTCTTTCATATCCAAATTTCATTAGAAATTTCAACCCAAGACCTTTAGTGTTATTTTCAAATGCAAAAAAAGAATAATCTTGATGGGAAGAATGCTAAATTGAAGAATTACTTCTACTACATACCTCGAAGTTAGTTTTTGGATATACTCTAAAGGATGGTTTATTTAATCAGTGTGATACTGATAAAAAAACATTTTTTCACAACCTTAAAAAAAAGTGGCCAATCGAAGGTTGTCATGTGGTGGGATCTCATTGTTCTATATTTTCTCATCAACCAGGAGTTTTCCACCACATCAGCTTCCATGGGAACATCATACTGCCACCTATACACCATGTCATATAATGACTATACCATTCATAATGCAACGTTATCACCACTTGGATTTCATACTGCCAATTGTTGCACACTCAGGTGCCACATCCACACACCGTTAGCCACCACATCATTTGTTGTATCATGTCACATCATCACCCATACAATTCCATGTCATCATTTGTAAGTACCACATCATATTACTTGATGCTGCCACATTATCTGACCATACTTTCTATTATATTATGTTGCATCCTATGGGGATTCCACATGGAATCCATGTCCAACATTTTTCTTATTTACCAAAAAAAATTAGAATTCCATAACTTCTGTGCACAATGTCCATTTGTGCCCATTTAAGCATCATTGGAAATATCTTTACGATTTATTCACAATGGAGCAATTTTCATCAAAATACAAGAGGATCATTTTTTTTGTTACAAATATCCTCTTGGATAATGTTCAGGTACAGAGGGTACTCCCAAAAGACCAAACACCAAGAAAAACCACTTCACACAAACATATCAGAGATCAATACACCCATGTTTTGACGTGGTTAAAACCCTCAAGAGGTAAATGGTCCATGACCCCAGCAAAATAGATAAATGGAGCAATTTATTATGAAAATGAAAGAAAAATACAAATGAGATTCTCATAATAAATCAACTAGCCAAGGACCCTCCATGCTCTTTAAATAGAGATCATAGAACAATCAGGTGTTAAGCTACGGATCAATGGTAGGTATGATCTAAGAGAATTTGAACCGTTAGATCACTTTATGTCTAGAACATATCATGACCATCGGATTAGAATATTTACAAATGCATACTAAAGAAACACACTTTACCTAATGGATATATTACACAAGTTGATCTTAACTAACTCATAAGTGTCTAAATATCCTAACATTCCCCCTTAATAACAACTTGGTATAGGATTGAAGGATTTACAAAAGTGACACTATTAGGAGAAGGAAGGAGGCATTAGAGCCTATCCCCCCTTGATGACAAATTCCTGAGCTCCTAACATAGATTGAAGTTTAGAAAAAATCACTTTTGTAAGAGACTTGGTGAAGATGTCTGCAACTTGATCATCTATAAGGAAGTCGAGCACTTCAAGAACACAATCATGAATAAGATTTTTTATGAATTGCATATGTATCTCAATTTTTTTGATGTGTTAATGTAGAATTGGATCTTTGGCAAGCTTGATGGCACTTTGATTGTCACACGAAAGTGGAGTAGGATGCTGTTGCTCGAATCCAAAATCTGATAGGATCTGTTGAATCTATAAAGCTTCCTGACTGGCATTAACTATGGCTCGATATTCTACTTCTGCTGAAGAAAGAGCAAGACCTAGTTGTTTCTTACAAGCCCAAGTGACAAGTCCAGATCCCAGACTAAAAACAGAACCTACGATAGACTTTCGATCATCAGGATTGTCAGCCCAATCTGAATCAGTGAAACCAACCAACAAAGGTCCCCCCCCATACTATAATGAATCTAAAACTGAATTGTACCTCGAATATATCAAAGTATTTTTTTGTTGCTTTCTAGTGACTTTCATGAGGTGTTTGCATATAACGGTAAACACAACCAATGGAAAAGGAAAGGTCAAGACGGGAATGAGCCAAGTATAAGAGACTACCTACAAGCTGACGATATAAGGTGGCATCTACTTCAGGGGAAGTACAAGTGGCAGAAAGTTTGACTCTAGACTAGAAGGGAGAAGGGGATGGTTGACAATATTTCATGTTAAAGCAACGAAGAAGGTCACAAGCATACTTATATAGGGAAAGAAATATTTTTTATTTGGTTTGCAAGACTTGGAGACCAAGAAAATAATGCAAATGTCTTAAGTCTAACATTTCAAAATTTTGCTTAAGACTGGATTTAACATGGGTTAAAAGTTTAGGGTCACTACTAGTAAGGATAAGATCATCAACATAAAGAACAAGTATGATGAGATGTTTTCCTACTTTATTGGTATAGACATTGGGGTCAGAATGACATCTAGAAAAACTAGTGTCAAGGTGAAAGCTATCCATTTTGGCATACCGAGGTCTAGGAGCTTGCTTAAGGCCATATAAGGTTTTCTTAAGGAGACGTACAAGGTTAGAGTATTCTGAACATATCTAGGAGGTTGTTCCATGTAAATTTCCTCCTATAAATCACCATGTAAGAATGTAGATTTGACATTCATTTGATGGAATTTCCAGTTATGTAAGGCGACAAGGGAAACAACAAGGCAGATGGAGTTCATTTTTGCAACAGAAGCAAAGGTTTCATTGTAGTCAATCCCTTAAACTTGGGAAAAACCTTTGGCAACTAACCTTGACTTAAGTTTTTAAACACTTCCATATGATGCATACTTAGTTCTATAGACCCATTTTCATCTGACAAGTTTTGTTCCTTTTGGAAGAGGTACAATATCCCAAGTATCAGTCTCCATTAAGGAATGATATTCTTCATCCATAGCTACATCCCAATCTGGATTTCATGAAACTTCTACAAAATTTTATGGATCATGATTCTTGGAAACTTGAGCCAAAAGAGAAGAGGCTCGTTGAAACTGAGAACGTGTTCGACGTTGATCTTGAGGATCATCGAAAAGATCACCAGTTGCTTCACATGTTGAACAGACCCATCGAGGAAGTAATGCTGTTGGTGAAACTAGAGGAATATGAGCAGGCGGAGGTGGATTTTCATCCTCACTGTCGTCATTAGAAACTGGAGCTGGAAACCTGTCAAGGAAGTTTAAAGAAGAAGAAGGCCCAATCACCAAATCAGGCTCATAGACCAAAGATGGCACAAACACCAAGTCAGGCTTGTAGGCCAAGAGATTTTCATCAAATTTAACATCTCTTCTAATTATTACATCATTTGAATGTGGTTGAAGAAGTCTATAACCTTTTAAATCTCCAGAATATCCAACAAATATGCACTTTTCACTTTTAGGCTGCAATGCTTTTTGTTTTTCATCCAGAATGTGAGCCCATGCTTCACTACCAAACACACAGAAGTGACTTACATCTAGTTTAATTTTACTCCATGCTTCTTCTGGTGTTATACCTTGTAAATATTTAGTATGGGTGCGATTAACTATGTAATTTGTATAATTTATTTCCTCAGCTCAAAATTGAAGACTTAGTCCCTTAGATTAGATCATACAATTAGCCATTTCTTTTAAAGTGCAGTTCTTCCATTCAACTACACCATTTTTTTGTGGTGTATATAGAACAGTGTGTTGTTGTTGGATTCCTTGGTCAGTGTAGAAAGGAGTGAAATTTTTGTTAACATATTCTCCTCCATTATTGGATCTTAACTTAATGATTTGATGACGAGATTGTTTTTAACCAAGGGCCTTGTAGGCTAAGAACATGTTAAATACTTCGCTCTTAAGTTTTAGGAAATAAACCCAAGTGCATCTGGAGTAATCATCAATGAAACTTAAGAAATATTTGAAACCAGAAAAGGAAGAGGACCATGCACAAGTCACTATGCACAAGATCCAAGGGAAATGAGGCGTGCCAAGAGGCATGTTTGTCAAAACTATCCCGATGATGTTTTTCGAATACACAACCAGAACAAACACCATCCCTGCAAGATACCATCAGAAGACCTTTCACCATATTGTCTTTACATAGTTGTTGCAATGAGCGATAATTTAAGTGACCAAATTTTGATGCCAAAGTTTGCTCAAGTTATCACTATGAGCAACAAAAACTAAAGGAAAAGGTGATGACCCAAAGTTGTTAAATTTTTACAACCTGGTAATATCAACAACAATTCTGGTAGCTAGGAAATGTTGAGGATCTTTAAAATCCTTGATTACAACTTGGTGAGTTGTAAACGTTACTATTTTACCTTCACCAGAATGAGTGATTTGATAGACTGACAACAAATTGCAGGAAATTCTTGGAACACATAGTACATCACTAAAACAAACATTTTATAATGGAACTATTCCAGATCCTACAACACTTAGAGATCTATCATCACCAAAAAATATTTGTTTAGTGTTACATTCATGCATAGTAGAAAAGATGGATTGATCCTTATCCATGTGATAAGATGCTCCAAAATCAATGAGCCATTCATTTTGAGTAGAAGAAGAAAATGCAGTATAAGAATAACCAGAAGCATAAAGTGCATGTCCATGACAGTTAGATTCTGAAGACAAATCTAGACTGATGTGGTGCTTCTTCATTGCTGCTTCCAAGGTTGACATCTTCTTGAAACACTTAGATTCATCATGATTATCTTTCCCACAATAGTTGTAATGACACTCAATCTTTTTTTTTTAGCTTGCATCCTTTTTCATTTTTTAAAGAAGGAGCTGACTGAGAGGGTTTGGGACCCTTGTTTGGCTTATTATTGCAAAAAATTTGTTTCTTTGGAGGCTTGGAATTTTCTCTCTATTGAGACAATAAGGCTTTCCCAAATGTATCTGCATTGCTAATTAATCCAAGGTGGATGAGCTTATCTTTCTCTCTAATCAAGGAATCACAAAAGGATTCAATACTAGGCTCTTGATAGCTTCCTGTATTCAAGAATTATTCCATGGAGTAAAATGTAGATATAAAAACAGAATATGCAGGTTCACGTTTGGAAAGAATATGATAAATACATTGTTTGTCTTCTTTCTTAATCTTGCATTTTGCACATAAGATTCTAAGAGTTTTGTACTTAGATAAATATAAGAGTTTTGTACTTAGATAAATAATATTAAATGCATGAAAAATAAATTGGATTCAAATAAATCAACTCATTCTCAAGTTGATGAACTCGAATTTCATTGTGTTTACCAAACATAGATTCCAACTTTTCCCAAGCTTTATCAAGTTCAATAATGCCAGATATGTGGAATCACAAATCAGTAGAGATTGACATTCCAATCAATCCACAATATTCATCACAACTATTTGCCCATTTTATTTTCTTATCATCATCAGTGGGTTTTGTTTCTTTCCCTAAGGTAATTCTGAAAAGTCTCCTACTTCGTAGAACATCCTCCATACGAGATTTCCATGAGAAATAGTTATAACTGGTAAGTAGAATATCACAAGGGATGGCCATACTATAAAATAATGGATGCAAAAACAGAAAATAACTGTTTGGATGCAAAGAGATTGAAAAATTAGGAATTCTAAAAAAAATGGCACTAAAAACTGATTGGGTATGATGAAGTTATGCTTGATCAAAGAAAATGTTGAAGATGTCTCAATAGTGACGTGGCAGATATTAAATTGACCAACTTAAAAAAAGAATCCCCCTCTTCCCAAGATAAACCTTTGACAATCACTTACATTGAAGTTTCTTTAAGTGAATCACTTTTTGTAAAATAAGTGATTTTCACTTTTACAATAATGGTACTTTAAATAGTGCAACAATAAAAAAAAAACTTAAATGACTCACTTTTTATTTTATTTTATTTTTAAGTGAGATGCACTTTTACAATAAAGTAACTTAAAAATAGAAATTGCATGCACTATTAAAAAGTAAATTATAAGACTTGAACTCAAAACCTGTTAAGGAATAAAGCAACTTTGGACCAAGTGAGCTTAGTTTAAAAGGTACGTAAAAGAAGGGAATGGGGAAGGGGGATTTTTTTTTAACTCTTTGCTCTCGGTTTTTGTGCTTTCTTCTCTTTCCTGCAAATCACACCACAAACCGAAAAACAGAAAACAAAAAAAAATTCCACGCTTATGGGATTAGATCTCGTTAGCTTACCCGGAAATTCTATGTTTTCGCTCTATTTCTGATTCGCTGTGATTGCACAAGGTACACGGCAAAGAGCATATGCAATCGAGAAAAACCCTTTCCCTTTCTGTTTCTGATTCGCCGCGATCATGCAAGGTGCAAGGAAAAGAGCATACGTAGACAGGGAAAACAAAATTATGAGAAAAATAGATCTAATAATAAAACTGATAAAAATATGAGTGTTTTTTTATTTAAATAAAAAAACAAAACCATCACTGTAACATTATACCTTCAAATCTGTTGAAATGGGTGTTTCTAGATCAAACGAAAATGGTTTTCGATGAAAAAATAACTATTTCCCAATGGAAACGGTGCTCTGGATGCAATGGAACACCACCCATGGGATAAAAATGCATAGAAATTCTGATACTAAAAACCCTTTCAAAGTTTCAACAATAACAGTTCAAGATCTAGATCACAACTGGAAGCGACTCATCATAAATGCTCTAATACCATGTTCAGGTACACAGGGTACTCCCAAAAGACCAGACACCAAGAGAAACCACTTCACACAAACAAATAACAGATCGATACACCAATGTTTTGACGTGGTTAAAACCCTCAAGAGGGAAACAGTCCACGGCCCCAGCCAAATAGCTACTTGGAGCAATTTATTATGCCAAAAAAGAAAGTTACAAATGAGCTTATCATAATTGATCAACTAGCCAAGGACCCTCCATGCTCTTTAAATAGAGATCATGAACCAATTGAGTGTTAAGCCACGGATCAATGGTAGGTATGATCTAAGATAAGTTGAACCGTCGGATCACTTTATGTCTAGAACATATCGTGACTATCGGATTAGAATATTTACAAATGTATATGAATGAATACTAAAGAAACACACTTTACCTAATGGATATATTACCCAAGTTAATGTGTGACTAACTCCTAAGTGTCTAAATATCCTAACAGATAAAACCTCCCCACAAAAAGAACTCATTTGGTTTGCCTAAATTTTACATACAAGGTTTGATTCATCTGTTTGATTTACATACTCTTATTTTCTTTGTGCCGCAACAAAGGAAAAAAAAACACTATGCTACATATAAGTAATGTTATAAGAGGTCAACACTTTTACAAATTTCCCTTCAATAGGTCTCATATACAACATGTGATTTACAAAATTTGTAGAAATCAACTATACAAATAAGGTATCCAGTTCTTATCCAATTAAGATAATGGATCATTAATGTTGCATGCTCCACTTTCTCATCTGCTACCTCCTTCATAAATTATTGCACAAGCTTCTTGCAATGTTTTGGGAGAAGCTATGGATGGATCTCCCAACAATTTTCAATCCAATTATCACTCAAGTTGCAATCAATGCAAAATGATTTTCCATTGTATTTTGGCATTAAGTCCTTCTCCCAATGTGCAATTGGAAGGATTTCTTCATGTCTTTCCTCATTTCAATTTGACAAGATCAACTTCTTGAACAAATATTTTATATTTTGACACTTTGCCACATAATGGTTAGGTGATCAAAAAAAGTACAAGGATTCATATTCCACATGGTTCAAATTGCATGATTATTCTTCTTATAATCAAATAAATATTTTAATCAATCATGACTTATATACTTTCATGGTTGTATTTAGTGCATATTTGATGAGGAGATCTTGACTTATCTTGTCCTTTAAAATTCTCATCTCTATTTGTATATGACTTCAATCACTATCACCATCATGGTGTGATGCGCCATCAGTCTGCAAGCATTCTTTCTTCATTGACTTGGACTCATCACTTGAAGGATTTATGGCTTCCATTGTGTTGGTGCATTCTCCACCTTCCTCTTTTCCATATCCCAATCCCGCATAATGAGGCCATTCTACCAATTCTATGGGATTAGCTATACCTTGGTCATTAACTCCAAGGAATTTTCCTTCATATCCCAGTTTCATTATAAATTTCAACCCAACACCATTAGTGTGCTTTTCAAATGCACCAAAAGAATCATGTTTATGGGAAGAATGAGAAATTGGAGAATTACTTCTACTATATGTACCTCAAAGTTAGTTTCTATATCTGGTGTGAAGGATGGTTTCTTTAATGCTTCCACACTTTGAAATTTCACCAAATCCTCTTACGTGGCTTGTAACTGAAGTTGCAACTTTTTCTTCTCATCTTATGATGTGTGCAACAACTTCTCTACTCAACATTCTCTACCTAAATATTTTGGTTGATCTCTTCACGCTCTTGAGGCCATTCTCACTTTGATGCATTAACCACGGTTTTACTTTTACAACCAACATCAAACATTCAAGATGCAAATGTAACTCAGAAGACAAAAATAACGAGCATATACCCAAACCCAACACTGGATCAAAAGTTGCTCTAATACCAAACTTGATCTGAAATGTGTGGAAATAAGTTTACTTAATTTTTTAATACATTAATGAAATCTCAAAAGTTTCATTATTGAATGTGAAAACTTGCAAATAAACTCTACTTAACCAAGCGATTAATGTCAAAATCACGAACACAATTGCAAAGGATATTGTTCATGGAATTCACCGATCTCATGATACATCTCCATCCCCACTTAACTGCGTGACTGATCCATTATAATGATGCACTTAAAATAATTGCTACATCAGTAATATTACTTGACTTGCAATCCAATTCTTTCACTAGATCTGCATGACAAATGTCTTCAATGCCACATTCTTATGTTCCTTCACCTTTGTACTTCTAAACAAGAATTACTTATGGAATCCATGTTAATATGAAATTATCCAACTGCAAAATAAGACAACAAGATTGCAATATTTGTCTTCAATGATGTCAAAGAAGCTTAGGAAACCAATCAGGATACCTCTCACTCTGAACTTCTCATGAGTAACTAAATAATCCTCTTATTACAAAGTGAAACATTAAAAATTACAAAACAAAATAGAACATGCCTTGCAACATTACAAACCATATCTCAAAGGTTATTGATGGAACTCTTGAATAAATAGAAAAAGGATCACTTTGATCGACGCATGATCCAACAAATTAGTGCTTAATCACTCATCCTTCATTATTCAAAAATTCACAGGCTCTGCATTAAATCCCAAGTAGCCACAGGTTTTAATCCTTGTGACCTTAGTTAATTCAACCATTGTATTTAAAAACAATGTAGAAGAACACCTGTGGTAAAGCATTCAACATTGTTCATTCTCCTGACATGGATGTCTAACATAATGCAGTAAAGAATTTTTTATATAATTCAATAAATAGGGGTTGAGCCTCTTCAACCTAACTTTTCATACCTATCCTAATATTATCAAATCAAAAGAATAGTTTGAGGTGTTTCAAACAAAATGTAAGCAGTGGTGCATTGGCATTCTTGTGGCATGTTACACAAGAGACCTAGGTTCAAACCCACATATCTTTCCCCTTTTCCTCCAACAAACAATGTAAACACTTTATATAAATGTTTTAACATCACCATAATAAAAAACACTTGGTGGTATAGTGGTTAATCCATTTGATTATTGATCCAAGGTCACAAGGTCAATCCTTCTCGGTGTGTTGGTGATAAAAACCAAATTTTTAACTTATCCAAATTTGGCCAGTCAAAGGCTGCCACATGGAGGAATCTCATTGGTTCCTAATGTCTAGTCAACCACCAATTTCTGCCAAATCAGTAGCCATAGGAACAACATACTACCACAAGTATGCCACATCATCTGACAACTGGACCATCCATATTGTCATGTCATCACCACTTGGATGTCATAATGCCACATGTCGCACAATCAACTGCGACATTGGCATAGTGTTAGATTCCATGTCATGAGTTGTACCATACCACATCATCACCCATACATTTCCATGTCATCATCTGTATAGTGCCATGTCAAACTAATATGTTTCCATGTTATTTGACCATACCATTTGTATTACCACATGGAAATCTATGGGGATGCCACGTGGCAGGTGCTTCTCCAACATTTTACATGTTTACCAAAAAATTTAGAATGCCATAACTTCTATATATGACATTCATTTGAGCTTGTTCAAGAATATTAGGAAAGCTCTTGATGAGCTCTTCGCAATGGAGTCATTTTTATTAGAATCCAGTGTGATCAATTTTAATTGGTTACAAAGATCCTCCTGGATAAAAAATGTAGATACCAATGAATCACCCTCCTGGAAAGTCCTACTAAAATACCTACCCATCATATTCCTATCCCCAACAATAAGGTATATCAACCTATCAACAACACTGATTTACATACCTTTCCAACATATCTAATACCTCCTATATATTTGTAAGATATTCATTTGAGGTCAGGAAAGGTAGTTAATAAAGACTTTCCTATTATTAAAGAATATTTTGAAGGGGATAATGCTTATCATTTAGACAATAATTATCATTTTCTTTCCATAAAACAAACATATTCTTCACAAATAAGGAAACATTAACAATCATCCGTATCTCCTCCCTATCTAGAGAGGTTGAACTTGGACAAACCCATAACTCAACTCGAATTTGATATATTAATAGAATTGACTATATTAATATAGTGATAAAGCAATCGTTGCTGACTAAATTGATATTTTTCTGTCTCCTAGTTTGACTCTTTCGGAAAGAGTGTGAAATTCTTTAAGAGTCCATCATTTTTTCACTGTATGGCTATGTTGGGTCAGAGAATGAGAAAATAATAATGTCAACATTAATTTCATTAGAAAAGAGGCATATCAAGATGTGAAAATTTCTTGCCACTCTGTGGTTTTGTTGATGAGATTATTTCATGATCAATACGCTAACTTTCCATGTGAATTGCACCTGACTGGTTCAGATGTATGTGAGAAATTCTTAAGGAAAGTTGGTGGCATGGTTGGAGTAGAGAGGGAATATGATTTCACTGACTTACTTCGTGCTATTGAAACCCTTAATATAGTTGTTGGAGAAGAATCGAATCCTGAAGGGATTCGTTTCAATAAATCTCATAAGAAACAAGTGAGTATCTAGAATAAATTGCATCAACAAATAGTAGAGGAAGGTGATGTGTTGTCACAATATGATTCAATATCCATAGTTAATAAAATTATAGAAGCTTTCAATATAGGATTGGAGGATGCATAAGAAATTTTACTAGGTCTTGGCATGCAACCAGAAAGACAAATAGAAAATTCTTGGGGGCTTAAAAAATGGAGAAAGGATCACAATTATCCAACATTCAAAGTTCTGAATGAAGTAACTGATAATTCTCCACCAAGTCATTTCACATCCATTTTCCAATATTCATCTTTTATGGTACTCAATGACAATGAATTGCAAATGATGGAAAGTGAGTGGAGGCAAGTGTTAGATGGAATTTTAGATTTCGTTGATGAAAATGTAAACATAACTACCAAATCAGTGGTGGACCTCAATGGCAAGGACATGTACAAATCTTTTTTGGTTAGTTAATTGAATGGAAATATGACATTATCAAAAGATAGATTGACTAAAGTGAGGAATGGAGTATACTTCAGGTGAGATGAGAAGTCCCCCAAAAAGGGTGTTGCAATTGGTTTTGGAATTGGATCAGATTGTGCAGTGTTGTTTGAGAGCGATTTTATAGATGTTGTTGAATATACTGCAAGAAATGATGTATCTCAACGTACAAAGCACGATGTTTCTTATGGGACTTGGTACATTGGAAGAGTTCAAAGAATAATAAAGAAGGATGGTAATAGGGTGTTTGATTAGCATAATGACATTGAGCTTTTGGATAGGCTTGAAGGTGTTGAGCTTCAATGTTATTGGTACAATAGAATAAAAGGGAAACACATGTACAAGTATGATTCGACATATCATTTATTCATACAACTTGAATGGTTTATAGCAACAACAAACTATCATACAATATCAAGAATGACACATACAAGTTAGAAGAAAGTGACCACAGAATTTATGAGGATTTCATTAAAAATTTAAATAGGGTGAAGTTTTCAAAACATTCTATTTTCTCTTATCTTTTCTACTACTATCTGTGATGTCCCCGACCCTCCGACCGGCGAAGAGGACGCAACCAACACTACAAACAACCGGGAAAACAGCCCCATGAACATGGACAAAGATAAATGCTGAGTTTTAAAAACTTATCATAATGCATACAAGGATGCATAATTCATCAACATACATAGTTACTCAATAATCAGCGGAAGCAACACACACACATTCCAGCATTTAATACGTTCATCATAATTCGTTTGACATCAATATAATTGCAGAGATGGAATAGTCAAGGTAACTTATCTTTTTATGAAGAACTCATCCCGCAACCAGCTACGTCATTGCAACGTTCCACCCAACCATAGGCCAGCGTGCTCATCAATCTCTCAGCAACACTGCCACCTTCGAGTTGGGCATGATTCCTCAAGGAATAAGGGTCAATGCGGGCCTACACTTGGCCAAGGTTTTCCCACAAATAGCCAAACCCACACCACTGCGGTTCACCAGGTTTTCAAGGAGCTAGGATAAGCTAAAAGCCAAGCTGGTGGCCTCAACACCAGTGTTTTCATGCATACCCAGCCCCTAATCCCACTCTCAACAGTCTGAAGACCACCTACTGCATACTGCAGCAAACAACCCACTCACGACTCTGTGATGAAGGCAAAGACAATCGAGGACAGTCCCCAACAAAAGGCGAGACATAGCTCAAGTCCACCAGATAACTCAGAGTTGTTCTTGGCCCTCGTGTGGCCAAGAAAACTCAACAACAACAACAACACCCAAAACTAGGGTACTTCGGCAACCACAACCCCACAATGAATGAGGCAACAATCCACAATCCCAAACAAGGAAGAAAACGCAGCCAACAAATGGGGAAATCAACAACCATCCCACATCCAAGAGCCCATAGTGCACGATAAGAACTATGGCGACCCGTGCACAAAGGAAAAGACACAGTCCAAAGCGGAAGAAGGAAACACACATGCACAGTCCAAAATGGAAAAATAAATCGGACTCTCAACAGCATCCAACCGTCATGGAAGAACAAAGGCAACCCAAATCGTGGGTGAAATCAATCAGCAAGCAGAAATCACGGGTTAAACCCAACAGTAGGCAGAAATCGTGGATTAAAACCACGGTCATTCACATACCAGCAGAAATCGGGCCCCTTGAGGCTGTTCTACTTGCTCGCTGCGTGCACAAACCAAAGAGAACCCCGACTAGTGTGTGAGGAAGACGAATTGACCTCCGCCTACGCGTCCCTTTGTGAGCGTAAGAAGCTCCCTTATGCGCGCGGATGAACAAACTTCTGCTCTGCGTGAGGAAGAACCAACCCTGGAGGGAACGAACAGACCATCATCATCAAGGTAAAGACCAGGCGTGAGGAAGATGAATAGAACCCTGTGAGGAACAAACAGACATCCCAAAACATGCATAGTGGGGAGAATGGAGACTATGGCCTCGTGGAGGTTTCTTCCAACATGAGGTCCACTCACTGGTGGAGTGTGTGCGTGGGCAAGGGATGACAGCCTACCACACTCCACTACCCACCATAACTACCCCAACTACTTCAAAAAAAACAATAAAGAGGTTGACAAGGGAAGATGGCAATTCAAACAAGGTGGTAACACATGGGTTTCCCCCCCATAGGCCAAGGTTTGACATCCCCCACCCCGTATCCTTTGGAATCATGCCCTTTTCATATTTAACGTTGCACTATCGTAGCTGGTTGTGGTCTATTTTATTTGATGTGTGTATTTACATGATGCCCACTATAATGTGCTGGGTAGCACGACATACCATCGGCAACTATCCCCATTGCTGAAACATATACAAACAAATCAATGGTGGGGCTTTTTCCTTTATCTCCTCACCACGGTTAATTACAATATATACATCATGCAAACGGGGTCAAAACCGGGGTGTTACACTATCTTATAGCTTATTTATAAAGTATTATTTCCTGTATTATCGTTGATTTTTTGTATCAATTTCATAATCATTTTATACTCATTGGATTCAGGTGAGGTGAATGGTTCGGATGGAGAATGATTGGGATAACTCAATGTGAAGTTATCGATCATCAAACATTTCTTTATGCTTTCTTAAAGCATGGCTCTTGAGGGTTTTGAACTTTTGTACAATAACTTAAAAATTGGCACTTGTACGATTGGATTGTAAACTAGCTGGATCTTCCATAGTTTTTTTTGTTCAAATTTTGGTGGCCATGCTCATTTTGAGTTTTTAGCATTGGCTAGTTCAACAATTATATTTAATATTATTTTTAAAATCATGAAACTAGTTTTTGTATGTCAAATTTTGGTTCCCATGCCCATGTTAGAGTTTTCATATACTTTCTTTCGCTAGTTCAATACTTAAATTGAATATTACTTAACGTGTGTTTCTTGAAATGTGTTTTCTAAATGTTTTGTATGTATTTTTCTTCATAAAACAACATATTTGATTTGATATTTGGATCCATTTGAAATTTCTAAGTAATATGCTTGAGAAGAATGGGGATTTGGATATTAGAAATCTATTGTGGACTCTATTATTATTATCATACGAGAGAGGAAAAAGAAAGTGGCTTGTCTCATCTTTGTGAATTCATTGAAGATTGTGAATTTTACTTATCTTTCTATAGAGGTCATCTCTATTTACTGTATAAAATATTAGCATTGTGTTATCAATTTTATTCATTCATTTGCAATGTTTATATTGTATCATTATATGCCTCCAACTGATAACAAAGTTAGTGTTCTTTTCTACTCCCTAATCTCAGCATATCATTAGACCATATTCGCATGATAGCTAAATATGTTGAACTGATAAGAAGTGTGAAAATTTTGACCTTAAGAGATGGACATGAATTTATAAAAATATCATGGAGAGAAATATTAAAATTGCAATCCATTTACGGCTATGTTTTGTGCACGCCAATTATAATGCAGTATATAAAGCATTAAATATTTCTATTTATGGACCCGCTTGAGTTATTGTATTAGATAATTTGTGGATATTATTGATAAGGTATTTCTATTGCAAATTCTTCATTTTCTTGGTAATGAAGGACCAAAGACTGCAGATCCTAGCAAGTATATTCATTATATTTATAATTGAGTTATATTTGAAAATGCAGCAGTTAGAGCAAGTGTTGTGATTCCTGAGTTCAAAACATTTAAATGTTAACTCTGGCTACTTAGGGTGACACGTGTGACCAAAGAGACTAATTGAATAGGATGATGTTTTCACCTAAATTTCATATCTGAAACCTGCGCATGCTTTGGATTCCATCTCATTCATTTTTCCTCTGTTTCAAGCTACAACACAAGCTATACAATCATATCGTTGAAGTCAAAGACTGATTCTAACTTGTTATTTATTCGATCACCATTTCATCAACATTATAAACAAGTATACATGCCAAACATCATCCTTTGAAATAATTGACATTGGGTCTTGAGTATACTATTTGAACATCATACAGAAACTGATTATTGCATCAAGTGTCTAGTATGCAGGTTATTGCTTGAATTTGTAGGCTTGAGGTAAGGAACACCATTTCCACATCTTAAATACATTCGGTGATCATTTGTTTGTGTTGATGTTTCTAAAGGGAACTGGCACTTGAAATTTCCACTGTTATTGGCTAAGTAACATTGCAATCACAAGACTCGAAATTTTGAAAATTATATTTGGGGGATTTTGTCAAGTGCATTAGCAACTAAGAATTTTATTCAATATTGACTAAGTGATACATCAAATTGTGCAAAATCACATTATCATCGTCAAACCATCCGAATTTGCATAGATTAAAATTAAGTGATGAAAATACATACCTATCAGTTTGAAATGGTGATTGTTACTCTATCATTATTGTTTTCCCTGTTGGATTTATTATAAATGTTACATAGCCCATTATGGCTAACCCAATTATGTGATACATCAAATTGTGCAAAATCACATTATCATCGTCAAACCATCTAAATTTGCATAAATTAAAATCAAATGATGAGAATACATACCTGTCATTTTGAAATTACAATTGTTACTCTATCATTATTGTTTTCCCTGCTGGATTTATTATATCAGTTACATAACCCATTCAATCTAACCCAATTATGTGATAAGACCAAAGGCAGGGACAAAAATCACCAGTGGATAAGACATGTGGTGTATGAACATGGTCCACATGTGGTCATGGGACCTAGATATGATGTCAAGGATCTGGACGGCATGATCGGGTGACAAAGATGTAGTTGGGAGAAGATCAACGGTTGGAAAGTGATTTGGAGCATGGAGTAGCATGGGTGATAAAGGAGATAAGTGGCAGCGGATTATTAACTTCCTTCCATGCGTCGTGATGTGGTGAGATCCACTCAAGAAAATGGTAAAGGGAAAACCACCTTCTACAGCTTCTGAAACCGATCCCATTACATAATATAAAGATCATTGGTCATTTTGAAAAGGTTTATTTTGTTGCAGAATTGAGGAAAAAGTGAAGATGTTGACAATGCACAGGTCTTCGATTCAAGTTGTTGTCCGAAGGTCAACCACAAGTTTTTAACCACATCCCAGGTAGTTTTAACCAATGTAGGAATTTGAAACCGGAACAACCTGCCATGTTTGATGGTTTTGACAACTCTGTAACCAATTTTGACAATTTTCTAGTAGAATCATGATGGTTTTTTGGTTCTTTGGAGTGTATTTGACGGGAATATCACCTCATGACTGTCAATTTTCCTGTCAAATTCCTTCCCTAGTTCTAACGCGTTATTATACCTACGATAGGAAGGTAATATAAAAATCCATAATGCATTGAATTTATATTAAATATACTTTTAGAAAACATTTATTCACTATTTTATAAACTAAATATTATAGATATAAATTTGTATTTTTATAAATATAATATCTTTACAATTATTTCTCATCTCAATGGCTAACGTCTTATTTTGAAATCATTTAAGTAATCCCACTTGCCAAAGCATAATAATAAATATCTAACTTTTATGCATTGTGCGTCTTAGAGTTATGCTGTCCTTTTTCACCCCGGGGACAAATGAATAAATTAAACTATGAATTTCAGCTGGCCTAGGGTCAATACGATGTACCCGCCTCTATGGGCAAAATGGCACATGTTATTTAAGCAAGAATGTGATTTGTCTGTCATGAATCTGACATGCATATTCAATAATCGATCAACTTATTTTTAAATGTTTATATGTTTAATACTCGAATATTTTGTTATGTTTAAATATTTAATGTTTTTTATCATGTTTGTTTTTTTATTAGAAGACTATTTTGTATTATATATAATTAAAATTATTTTTTTAGAATAAATATTAATGGTTTTTTTTATTAAATTATTATTTCCATTTTTTAAGTGCTTTGTTTTTCATGTTAATAAGTTACATACCAAGATTGCTGGACCCACAGTAACATTATCTATGGATATTCTCATATCTATTAATTCGAGAAATATCTATTCATTTGAGAAATATCTATCACGATAGCCCTTGTCTTCTCATTTTCATCTTATATTGCAAATTCATAAAAATGCATAGGAACGAGTATCAAAGGTTTAATGTAGGTAAACATCAATTTAAATATTTTCTAATTATTTATGTAATTAATAGGTACAAATTCAATTATAATTAAAATTTGAAAACCCTATTTATAAAATTTTTATAATGTTATTATTTTTTTATGAAAACTTTTAATATTGGTGAAAATTCTCTTAATATTTTTTAAAATTCAATTTAAATATTTCTTAATTAAGTATATTGTCTATATACACAAATTCATTCCTTATTAAAATTGGAAGACCATATTTATAACTTTTTACAATGTTCTTAATTATTAGTGAATACAATTTGAGTATTCTTATTACATTTATTTTAATAAACTATGCATTGCATTGTTTTTAATATTTTCAAATGTAATGTGACTATTTATATTAGATTGCTTTTATTATGGAGTAAACTTTCTACCCGACCATTTGCACCGATCAAACGACCAGCAATGTGTGATGTGAAAGTTCACGCGAGCCAGGTCGTTCGATCGATGCAAATGGTCGGGTAGAAAGTTTACTCATTTTATTATTTTCACAACCACAAGTAAAGTATCCGACCACTTAATTTTGTGGAGATAAACTAATTACCAAATCGTTATAATAATCCATTTATGGTATAAAATAAGCATTAAACTAATTAATATAAACATTTTTTTTCTACACTGTCCAAAATTTTATAAAATTTGCAACCATATTGTTCAATGGCCCAATAGGCCCTACATATTAAAATGCTCCATCTACAGATGTCTATAGCACGATCTTAACATCTACCATACATATAAAAATATATATCCAGTTAACTAAAGTTTATTTAAATCTTAATCAAGATGCATTTAAGCATAACAAGATGCGATGACCATGAAGTGAATCCCATAGGTGCACTTGAATACCGAAGGTACACTTGTTACACTCAGGTTAATCTTGTTGATCCATTCAAGGAAGTCCAAAAAAAGAGATAATTTCTTAACGTCCATTGACTTAATTATGAAACATAATTGAAGATTATTCTTAAACTAAGTTGGGACTATGTAATTAAGCTATCCATAATATATTGTTTCCATTCTTTTGAAATGCAATTTATCTATCCCTAAACTAAGTGGCAGGGACTAGCTACTATGTAGCATTTGTTTCTTACTAAGTTTGTGTTATGAAAGAAGCTTCAAGTCCAGTTTCCCTCTGCAAGGATATTTCTCTTAGCGCATGAAGTTGGCCCCATTTGAGCTAACCCAATTATGTGATAAGAGCAAAGGTGGGAACAAAAAGCGCTAGTGGATAATACATGTGGTGTATGCACGTGGTCCACACAAGGTCATGGGACCCATATATGATGATGGGGATTGGGACGACATCATCAGACGGAAAAGATGTGGTCGAGATAAGATCAATGGTTGGAAAGTGATCCGAAGCACGGAGTAGCGTAGGCGATAAATGAGATAAGCGTTAGCGGATTATAAACCATTTTCCATGCGACGTGATGTGGTGAGATCCGCTGGGGAAAATGGTAAAGGGAAAACCACCTTCTATGGCTTTAAAAACTAGTCCCATTACATAATATAAATATCATTGGTCATTGTGAAAAGGTTTATTTTTTCGCAGCATTGAGGAAAAAGTGAAGATGTTGACAGTGCACGGGTCTGCTATTCGGGTTGTTTTCTGAAGATCAACCACAGGGTTTTCACCACCTCCCAAGTAGTTCTAACACATTATTTCCTACTGATTTTGTGTTATCAAAGAAGCTTCAAGTTCATTTTTCCTCTGCAAGGATATTTCTCTTAGCGCATGAAGTTGGCCCCATTCCAGCTAACCCAATTATGTGATAAGACCAAAGGCGGGGAAAAAAAGAGCTTGTGGATAAGACATGTGGTGTATGCACGTGGTCATGGGACCCATATATGATTTCGAGGATCGGAATGGAATGATCGGACAAAAAATATGTGGTCGAGATAAGATCAATGGTTGGCAAGTGATCTAGAGCATGGAGTAGTGCGAGAAATAAAGGATATAAGCAGTAGCGTATTATAAACCGATTGCCACGTGGCATGATGTGGTGATATCCACCGGGAAAAATGGTAAAGGGAAAACCTCCTTCTGCGGCTTCTGAAACCGGTATTAGAATTTGAATTCCATTTATATATTCAAGTGGATAGTTAAAAATTATGATTGCGGTAAATGGAGAATGAAGATACAAAGTGAACAAAACAAACCACACAGGAAACAGATGAGTATTTCTCAAGAATTTACAGTATCATTAACAATAATAAAATTTGGTGTTACAATAGTTTACATAGGAAAAGAATTTGAATACATTAGGGAGAAATTCAAATCTATCCATTGGATCTGACTGTATCTAACTGATCATATAACATATGGTGTCTCAATCAATATCAGAGTCCAATAGATCAACTCCTAGATCTCCAACCAACTCAATCAATCAGTAATAACTAGTTAAATCAATGCAACTGAGTGTGGTAGGTGGGAAAAGGTGCCTACTCCACATGCATCCATGCATTAGCCATGCATAGCTAGCACTAGCTAACTGATTATGAACTAACTGAAAGTAACTGGGGCCTAACTAATACTAACTAGTACTAACTCTAACTAACTGATGTAGGTTTGTGTTGGGACTCCTAGTGGATCTTAAAATGTAGGGATTGGTCTAGAGGCACCCAAACTTATGCATAGTAAGTGGAATTTAACCTCTAGTTGTGTTCCCCACACTCTAGTGACTGGTACATTTGGCCCCATTAGGTCAAGTGGACCCAAATAATTCATTAAGGTTCCTAAGTTAAGATAAATTAATCTAATAGACATTTGACCAAGGGAGGATTAATAATCCTAACACCCCCCATGAATCCTAACTTGGACAACTGTGGACTTTGGTAATGATACCATAGGTCACCCAAATATAACCTAAAAGATAGTAAAAAAAATACTGCTCAATACAACCGAGGAAACAGAGGAAAACCTCATGGGAAACCCCCCCCCCCCTCAAAATAAGCAGGAAATAGCAAACTGCAAGCTATGTTTAGAAGAAAGAAGCTTCCTACTCCAAAAAATAACTTGAGCAAAAAAACTGCTGCAAATTTGCAGGTCTATGCAGCAACATGGTCCATCAGTGGACCTCTCAATGTAATTCTAAATTGATGACTCTGCTTGTCTCTTCTAGATGGTCAAGGTAGGGAATGATCAAGTTTCTACTTTTGTGGGCCATGTAGCTGATCATTCGCCATTATCAAGTAGCACCAACATGGAACTTTGTTGCACCATACTATAGAGAGTGAATCTGTGAGAGATAGTGCAGCATGATCATTCTGATACAGGGACCGTGTTCTTTCTTCTGTCTTCTGGATCTCCAGCACCACTTCCAGCTGCATCAAGAATCTTTTGAGCCCATCTGGGTTTAGGCTTTTGATTAGGAATAGGTACTGGATCTGGATCTATAATCTCTTGAGATTCAGTCTCAATAATAGTATCATGTTGAATGTGATATTATTCATTTGAATTTGAAACCTGTAGCACATCATCATCATCAAAAATAGGTGGAGAAATAGGTATACCTTCCTGTGCTGCTGGAGGTGTGTCATAAAACTGGTCTTCTTCGAACTGGACACTTCTTTGAATGAAGCATCTTCTCTTTGCAACCTCCATCAGTTTGTAAGATTTTGTATCTTCTGCATATCCTAGTAGAATGCATTCGCTACTTTGGGCTTGGAACGCCTTCCTCTTATCAATTTGTATTATGTCCCAAGATTTGGAACCAAAAACTCTCAGACGAGAGACATTGGGCTTAAACCCATATAGTGCTTTGAATGGAGTGACCCCAACCATTGACTTGTGGGGTACCCTATTCTGCAAATATGAAGCACAGTTTACTACTTCAACCCAAAGAGAAGGAGGTAGATGTTTGGCATGGAGAAGACATGTTGCCATCTCTTTCAATGATCTATTCTTCCTATCAGCCAAACCATTCTGATGTGGTGCATATGGAACTGAGTGTTCCATTCAAATCCAATCTAATTCACAAAAACTCAGGACATATCCTTTAATGTACTCTCCTCCTTTATCATATATTATTGACTTGATCTTCTTATTGAAACTAATTTCAAGCATAGCCTTTGAAACTTTACAAGTCTCAAAAACTTCTGATTTTTGTTTCATGAAGTAGATCCAACAGTACCTAGAAAAATCATCAATAAAGGTGAGGAAGTATCTGCAACCATTAATGGAGTTTTTAGGCATAGGTCTCGCTACATCACTATGTATCAAATCAACTATAGAGGAAGCTCTATTGGCCTTCCCAACATCATACTTATTTTATGGATTCTTACCTACCAAGAAACGAGCACATACTCCATTGGAAGTTTGGATGGAGGGAAAACCTTCAACCATTTTATCATTGTGGAGATGATGCAAATATTTGAAACTGAGATGGCTGAGTCTCTCATGCCAAATCTTGTTGGTGTTGTTAGCATGAGACAATAAATTTGTAGGAGGAGAGACAGGTAAGAAATGTGAGAACTCATAATCTTTGGTAGAGTGATTTGCAATACCTTTTTCTACAAGCTGTCCAGTGGATTTTTCTATAATATCAACTATTTCTGAATCGAATGTAACTCTCTTGGAAGATCATGTATGATTCATATGATAAACAGACAGTAGGTTAGTAGCAAGGGAGGGAACATACAAGACGTTCTTTAACTCACCATTTTTTTCTCTGACTGAACCCCTTTCTTCTGCTTGAATCTGAGAATCATCTCCCATGTGAATGTTAGGCCCCTTTGATAGTGAGAGGGTAGAGAAGGATTATTTGGAAGCAACCGCGTGATTGGAAGCTCCAGAATTAGTAATGTATGTTGTATACTGTGTAAGGCTAGATTTCAAAGCATGGCACCTTTCATCATCTTCTGTCTGTGGCTCTTCATTAGGCTTCTTTTCTCTTGGAGGAGCAATGTTATGCTGCTTGAGAAGAGCTGAAATTTCATCAAGTTTCTTCCTCATACAATGATATTCAATATGGTGCCCCTTTTCACAATAAGGACATAGCTTATTTTCAAACTTCTTTTTCTTAGAGCCAGAGACTCCTTCAAAGTTTGTTGATTCTGTTTAGGCTTCAAATCAGCTATGTTTGGCTCCTTATTCTTTGATTTCCCTTTGGATTGCGCTTTGGAAGAGTCAGTAACTAGTAGAGCTTGATATTTGGAGGTCTTGATGACTCCCATTCGAATCAACTTGTCTTTCTTCTTAATTAAGGACTTGGAAAAAGAATCTAATGAGGAATTTTCCAATCGGGAAGCCATCCCGCTTGGAATAAAATATGGAAACAAATACATAATACTCATGGCCTAGTTTTCTGAGTATGGAGAGGACATTTTATCATCCTTCCATTATATTCCACACTGTCTGCATTGAAGTGCAAGAGATTTTAATTTAGTAAATAATTGCTCAATAGTATCGAAACTGCTGGGATGTAAAGATACCAACTCATTCTCCAGAATGTGTCCTCGAAGTTCATCTTGTTTGTTAAACAATATCTCAAGCTTCTCATAGGATTCCACTCTAGGATTCCTCAAGCCTTCTAGGTAGAATAGGATATCTCTGGATATATGAGTGCATAAGTACCTGAATGCTTCATCACAACGGATCAAAAACTTGTTCTTTTAAACTGGATGATGAGGCTTTTCCTCCCTTCCTTGTATTATCTTGAGATAGCCCTGCTGGCATAAGGCTAGCTGCATATCAATCCTCCAATCGAGATAATTGGAAGTTGTAAGGATCCGAGGTGTAGGATATTGAGAACTCATAATTTCTCTAACTAAAAGATCACAAAATTTCACACAAACTACATAGCACCTATCAATTTTTCACTGCAAAACACACTAAAACATTTGAACTGTTAGAATCATGCTTTTCCTCTCGACATGAACATATTTTTTAGGATCTGTCACGCCTCTCTACTGCTATAAATAAATTCAAATCTAGCAAATCATCATAGGGGACTTCTATGGGAACCCAATTGCTTCTGATGTTCAATCGGGAGAAACAAGCATGAAACCTTCCTGAGAAGGCTCTGATACCATATTAGAATTTGAATTCCATTTAGATATTCAAGCATATAGTTCAAAATTATGATTGTGGTAAATGGAAAATGAAGATACAAACTGAACAAAACAAACCACATAGGAAACAGATGAGTATTTCTCAGGAATTTACAATATAATTCACAATAATAAAATATGGTGTTACAATAGTTTACATAGGAAAAGAATTCGAATGCATTAGGGAGAAATTCGAATATATCCATTGGATATGATTGTGTCTAACTGAACATCTAACTCATGGTGTCTCAATCAATATCGAAGTCCAATAGATCAACTCCCAGATGTCCAACCAACTCAATCAATCAGTAATAACTATTTGACTCAGTGCGACTGAGTGTGGTAGGTGGGAAAAGGAACCTACTCCATATGCATCCATGCATTAGACATGCATAGCTAGCACTAGATAACTTATTGTGAACTAACTGAAAGTAATTGGGGGCTAACTAAGACTAACTAGTACTAACTTCAACTAACTAGTGTAGGTTGGTTATGGGACTCCCAATGGCTCCTAAAACATAGGGATTGGTCTAGGAGGTGCCCAAACTTATGCATGCAGATGCAGTAAGTGGAATTTAACCTCTAGCAGTGCTCCCCACACTCTAGTGACTGGTACATATGGCCCCATTAGGTCAAGTGGACCCAATTGTACTAGTGGACCCAAATAATTAATTAAGGTTCCTAAGTTAGGTTAAATTAATCTAATAGACACATGACCAAGGGAGGGTTAATAATCCTAACAACCGATTCCATTACATAATATAAATATCATAGGTCATTGTGAAAAGCTTTATTTTGTCACCACATTGAGGAAAACGTGAAGACGTTGACAGCACATGGGTCTTCGGTTAGGGTTTTTGTCTGAAGGTCAATCACGGGGTTTTCACCACCTCCTAGGTAGTTCTAACACATTATTTATTACTGATTTTGTGTTATGGAAGAAGCTTCAAGTTCAGTTTCCCTCTACAAGTTTCTGGATAGCAAAAATGAGGTTATAATTGATAGAGAAGGAAATGTAATTGACCCAATTCTCTCTGTGTGCAACATTTATTAGTCCAAAGAATAGTTATTGAGTTTTAAA
Source organism: Pseudotsuga menziesii (assembly GCA_001517045.1). Lineage (NCBI taxonomy): Eukaryota > Viridiplantae > Streptophyta > Pinopsida > Pinales > Pinaceae > Pseudotsuga > Pseudotsuga menziesii. The sequence goes on from LPNX010178261.1 coordinate 276,199, forward strand.
TCACAAGGAAGAGATGTTTTGAATGTGTGGAATTATTTAATGTATTATTTCTCTATTAAGCAAACCCTGTATTACCCAAAATTTGTAGAGTGTTGTGTAAATAATCATTCTCCCACTGAGAGAGTAATTATGAACAAAAATGATACCAGGATCCTTTGTTAGGTTAATGCAAAATTCATCAGCGAGGTTGTGAATGTGCCCGAGATTTTTCTTGTAAATATTGAAGCCCTTAGTTAAGAAACCCTGGTCCAAATGTATAGGGAATGTAAGTATGAGATTAAAAATGCCTTTTTGTCAAAAATTCTAAAATTTGGTCATGTGGTAGAGAGTCTTTCCTTTCCCATGGATGTTCATTTTTTTCGACAAGAGGTCCAACTAGTGTTGGAAATATTGAGTCAAATATTGGGATATGATGATGACAAGTCAATTATTGAAGTTATGATTGGTTTTTTGTTGAAGACGAATTCATCAAAGCCAGAGACAAACCAGGTCTCTTGTTTTGGTTTTGATGAATTCTTAACCACCACAATTCATTTTCAACTAGAGTATTTTCCCAAGATGATACATTTCAAGTATCATTTGTACTTACTAAACATGTTCCTATGCTCAAATGTCTATGAGTTGCATTGCATAAATACAATTTTTCTGCTTTGGATACCTGGGCAGATAAATATGTTTGAGTTTGTGAATAAAATCATGGCGGAAGCATACATAATATTTTTTGATGAAAATTTTCCCATAGTGTTAGATTAAATGAAAAGTACTTTGCATCCCTCGACAGAAAGTTGTACAAGAGACTAGTTTTTATATAAGGAATTCATTGTTGTTTGTGCTTATGTTACATAGGACCACCTTACAAATTACCTACCTTTCTGACTCCTATCATTTTTGCATTAGAATTTATTAGGCATAAGTTGTGTTCATAAGAATAACACTTTGGTGCGTTTAACAAGTATTCTGATGTAAAGTTTCCATTCAAGATGGAGCCTTTCATTTTCAAAAACAAAGTTGCGTTGAATATTTTTGAAAAATTATTAGAGGCTATGGAATTCTAGAAAATGGAGAGGCTAAACTATGACCCAAGGAAAATCATATTGCAAAGAAGGCAACAAAATAAAAACAAGGCCTTTGAACATCAATTAGTGGAAGGCATGGAGAAAATAGTTAATTTGTTGGAATTTGAGGATGATTGTGAAGGAGACAAAGAATAAACAATAGAGGCAGGTGAAGAGAAAGGAAATGACTTGGCTATAATTGTACAAACACCATCTAACTCTACTTCAGTAAATAAAAGGGCCCTTTCATAAATTGACATAATGGATGTCAATGATGAAAACTCAAGCAAAAGACTAAATATGTATCTTGAAAAAGAAATGACAATGCAGGATAAGCAGAGTGCGGATGATGAAACAAAAGGTATTATTTTACAACAACAACATGTATAAATAAGATAACGTTCTTTTACTAAAGAATGTAGCGCATGATCTGACTCTAGATATAGATCTAAGTTTGAATTTGTTCTAGTTATGTAGAACAAAAGAAACAAGCTTTATATGATACACAAAATCTTTTTCCCTAGGTGAGAAAGTTAGCAGATCAGCAATTGTCACTAATTTCCACCATGGATTTGGAGAGGAACACCCATAAATTTGCTATGATAGATGATGAGAAAGTTTCTGAAATGGAGTTCAGTCTAGATAATATTAGCGTTCTTGATAAAATATGGCTCCATCAACAGACCAATGATGTTTTATATTCTTATTTACTAAAGGCCACATTGAATATTACAAATATGCAGTTGGTTATTGATAATTTGGAGAAAGTGGAGAACAAATCTAATTCAGTTTAGATTAAAAAAATTACAGACATACCTTATAACTTCTGGGACTGAGCCAGATAATTTTCAAGCAACTAAAAATTTGATAGAAGAAAAAGAAAAAACTATCCAAGCCCTTAAGAAAAAATTGAAAGTTTCAGGTATGCATCATATTCAGTTATCAGAGTTGACATTGTTACAGCAATAAAAGGATAAAATTTACCAGGAATTGATGGAATTTAAGGGGGAAATGTTAAAGTTACAGAAGGATAAAGAGGTCTGGGAAATTAAACGATTTGGATTTGTCTCCTAGATTTCAACTCTTAATGCCAATCGAAAAGAAGAAGAGGAAGTGTTAGAGGAGTTAATGAGCCAGCCCTTGATTCAAAATGAAGATCAAGTAAACAAATCTCTTGCTGATGAATTATCTGTTACCATGTCACAGTTAAATTTGAGAGAGGTAGAAATTAAAGAGTTGAAAGAAGGTAATGTCAATTTTAAGTAAGAATTGGCTCAAATTATTGAAGAAAGAAACAAAATTCAGGTGAAAAGAAACAACTACAGAAGAAGATCAACAAATTGAATGAAAAGATGATAGGAAAAGTACCCCTGCAAGGAGCTAAACATCTTATTTGGGATACTTTGACTATAGAAATCACCAAGTTTAGATCATATTTTAATTATGTGAATGATAAGAATGTAATATTGGATTTAGCTCTTCAAAGATGTAAGTTGGTAAATGAAAATCCAGACAAAAATACACTGGACACTGCACAAAATGTTGTTAATTTCTTAAAAACTTTGACATATGAAGACATGCAAGAGATGGGAATCATGGATAGGCTAGCCATCATTCTATGGGATAGAAAGTTTATTAATTAACATAATTTGGTTAAAGTTGTACAAGAGAAAGAAAATCAAATGCTTCTGCAGGTTAAGGATTTCAAGCAAATGTTTCAAGAACAGTTCAATGAAGAATTTCCTCCGTTCTAGGATGATAATGGTCGGTTATTTTCTCAAAAACAGTATCATATTTTTCTAGTGCATAATCGCATAGAACACTCCAAATTTGAAGAATTGACAAAGAGACTAACAGGAAATTCATTATAGAGACATTAATTGATGACTTTGACACATTTGAATGGTTCCTAATCACTCAAATAATTTAACCACCTATTTCTTACACCCAATATGTGGAGTTAGAGGTGGCGATTAAAGAAATGATGGATTGTGACCTCCTGAATCATGAACAATGGAAGGTTGTGGAAAAATTTGAGAAAACCAAATATATACTACACCAATGATGAACGTGTGCCATAATACAAGGGAGCAGTTTGGATATCTCTTTGGCCTACCACATGGATTTTCTATGAATTTTTTTATATATATAAAATTCAGTTACTAGATTCCTAGGAGTTAGGGATTTAGTTAAAAGAACATTGATTTTCAAGAAGTGTGTTAAACATTTGCTTGAGGATCCATTTTGTATATAAGTTTAAGTTTATGATGTATTGGGAATTGGCTCCGAAAGAAAAGAAGTAGATTGTTTATGGACAATATTTTCTGAATACAATTTTGCAGAGAATAGAAAAAAGGAACTCTTTTTTGAGACATGAATTCTTATGGTAATGGTTTTAAGTTTGTGATCTCCTCTATGTGTATGTGTAAATATTTACCTATGTTTCCCGGTATTTTTTTATTATTCTTATCTATTTTGTTGAGAACAAATGATTTGGATTTCGTCTATGATACTCCAAATGCATGCAACTAGATACTCATTATTTTATGTCTAATGTTGCATTAAAATTCTTCCCTAGTTTGAAGCTTTGATGTAATGGATTGTTTTATCTTGACATCATCTACCACCCTCTACTTATACTTATGACTGAAGAACTATTTCCTTACTAGCTTCTGAAATCTAAGATAGTTCTTTCTTTTTATCTGCAAAACTGAATATTCTTATTTGATATGACTCCATTATCCTAATGGTTTCTTTCTTTTGATCTTGCCATCGTAATCTGAAAATTATTGTGATTTGCATTTGGAAAATTCTAGCCATTGTTCTTGAAATAAGAAATTATTACTCTTGTTACCATTGCATACCAATTCTGTTGAGGGAGCCCCCTCTGACTAAAAAGGCTAGTTTTTGGTCTAAAGTTGGTTTGAGACTTGAGGTTACCTTTGGAAATTCCTTTCTATAGCCAAAGGAAATTTATGAGTTCTAACAGTGTTGTTCCTCTAAAGTTGTCATTTATGTTTTCCCAAAACTATGTACAAGTAGATTCATAAATTAATTACATATCCAATCTCGCGTTGAGCACAAGAGAGAGGGGGTTCCTTTGGTGATGTGTAGAATAAAGATGTCAAGAATAATAGTGAATAAATGGGACTCTAAAGCTCCACCACCAATCCCTCCAAAAAGGCCAAGGAATACAAATATTTCACTTAGAGAGATCAGACTCCAAGATACCTATATTTTTATAAATACCTGGGATGTAATAGGGCATGAACTACCAACCTTCCCTTTTCTGTATTCCTAAGAACCCTACCTGTGCTTCTTCCTTCGTGCATTTTTGTAAGCTAAAACAACCTATTGGATGGCTTGTGAATTATTATTCAAGTGGCAGGTGATAACTATTAGATGCTATTAGTTAGTATTATTTTAGTTAGTTAATATCATTTTATATGTTTTATATTAATTCAGAAATTAGTCACTTTAATTCAATATTTTAGTGTGAACTCTATACATGATTTTGTATAGGTTTGGTCTAATGAGAAGTCTTATTTATGCATAAGCTTGAAAAAGGTCTTTATGCACCCACACAGCTATCTCTTGCTTTTTATGCAAGGATCTCTGCATATATAGTATTTTTAAGTATGAAAAATATATGGATGATTTGTTAGATAAAAATATGGTTATTTTTAACCTAGTACTAAGCACAAATTATACTAAATTGTAAGTGCACTAGAAAAGTTTGGGGCACTGGTTGAATCTCTAAAGGTGCATATTTTGTATTTATATTTGGTATATAAAGTCATTTTGAAGATCAGGCATTCTGATGTATTGTGTTAATGATTGTGGTGAAGATATGTTGATCTTTGTTGTCAATATGTTGTACAACATCACATATTTGTATTGTTGCGGCGATGTCTCTTTGACATGATGATGAGGTGAGGATTTTTATATTTTGGATTGAACCAACTCTAGTATTATGATTGAGATTGTTTTCTTGTTATGTTTTGACATAAAATTATTGCTAGGATTGTGATTCTTTTTCAGTCTTATGGTTAACTTGTTTCTCTTGGTACATTTTTAAGTTACAAGTCAATGCTAGGATGGTGGTTTGCACTTTATGGTGTGATTCTACAATGTCTTTATTTTTTTTTGTCACATGGCCTAAAAATATTGTGTTGGTATACTTCATTATCCTTGATAACATTGGTTCGCAATAGGAAACAATGAAAATATACTTTAAAGTTATTGTAAAATCTAAATGTAAATATGTACTGGATTTGAGCCTTCAGGTTCGGTATTGGGAAAAATTCTACCTAAATTCTCTTAGTGGAGATGCTTTTTTAGATAACAATGGAATGGATTTGAAAGAGTTTACTTATGGTACCTTACACTTGCCACCGGTTAACCTTGAAGTAATTTTACAATCCTATGTAAGTAATTTATGCAATATTTTGTTAAGTTAATTCTTACCATTAGATTATAAATGAATTGTTGACTTGTTTGTCCTTTGTATCTCTAAATGTATAGGAGATTACTGAAGAAACTTTCAACCTAGAAGTTGTTCCAAAGGAGGTAAAATTGTAGCCCTTAGCAGAGAAGAAATCCCCTGGTACTAAGGCAGTGGAAACAAATGTTGAGTCCGTTATTATTACTTCAATTGCAGAAACATATGAAAAATCACTTTCCTCTATTCCTCAATTCATAATTTTGAAAACTATTCAAGGTATTGTGGGTTTGTAATTTTGAATTTTAGTAGACTTGAAGTATTCAGTGTCAAATCATGATCTATTTTCATTTTTCATATACTTATTCAATTATCACATTGTATTTCATGTGTTTGCAGTCTTCCCCACCTATAGAGATGACTGAATTAGAGACAGAGTATGTAGTGAATGTTCTAAAGCACGTATTTTCTAACCATGTTGTGTTGCAACATAATTGCACAAACACTATACCGGAAATTTTTTGGAAAATGTAGGGTTTTGCATGAACTTATCATATGATGTTACTATGAATAAATTCAATTTAATTTTTACATATGTAGGATTGATTGTAGTGTATGATTATCTTATGAATCATGATTATTCACAACATAATCTATTTGGGTGTTTAAAAATCTCAACCTCCCTATAAATTTTGTTGTAATCCTCTCTGAAGTGTGTAAATTATCAGTGATGGTTTCATCTATATTTTTCATTCAAAAATCGCATTTTCTTAACATACTTACAGATTCAGGTAATAGTAGATGCATATAAGGCAAAAGAGTTTTCGAAAGCGGCATCTAAACCTTTAAAGTCATTTCCTTATAACTCCCCTGGACAGACTTTTGTAGCATTTGAAAAACCAGAAGGATATTTGTCTACTGGAAAGTTTCAAAAATATGCTAAAATTTGTTGTAAAAGAGGTATTCTTCTGAACTTTGATGTCTTTCTAACCACTCCAGAGGATAGCTTATTTTCTATAAACTTAGAAATATCATTATTTTCTGGTTGAATCAACTTGTTTGATATTTCTTTCATGTTATTAGGAAATAATAACCTTGTTTCTTTAGTTTCTTCAACAAAAAATACTCCATTTCTCAACAATAGTTTGAGCTTATTTTTGAAGAAAAAGTAGTTTCTCTAAAAAATAAAATGTGCTCCCATTCTTTTGATTCCAACATAGGCATTGTCCTCCCCCCAAAATAACACAACTAAGAAAGTAATGATAACTACAAAGTACGTTTTGTTAAATGATTTGAACATGATGAAAACATATTCCTTCCTAATTCCAATAGATACTAAACCAAGTTTTAACCCCTTTATTTTCATCTTGTCAACTTTGAAATTAATTTTTTTGAACAATTGTACTATATGTTTTACATTGCTCAAGTTCCATGATGGATGATATTTTTGCATGTGCTTATTTGTTCTGGATGGTTAGATGGTAAGAGAGTGTGGGATTGCAATCCAATGGTTACATGTATCCCTTCAACTCATCTGGTGTTGAATCCCATGCTTTGACATATCCAAAGTTCCCAACCATCCAAACTGGTAAGGAAATATGATTTTACTGCTGGATAATTATGCATTCTCATAGAAACTATATTCCCTAGAGATGAAATGATTCTTGTATGCAATAATCACATATAGAGGCTCAAAAGATCCATTAAAAAGAAAATGTATTCAATTTAAATAAATTTGTTGTGAAGTCAACTCTAGAAAAGTGGTAATAACTGCTTTAGGCAAGTTGTTTCTAAATCTACGTGAAGGTGATAACTCTATACTAAGCAGTAATTCTATTCTTGTTATTGTCCTTATAAATAATTTATTAAGGCAAGAAAATGTGGTAGTATGATTGTAAACATTGGAACCAAATATTTTCCAGTAACAAAAGGGAACACTAAATTTAAATTAGTTGGAAGAAGATTTTCCATTTGGTAACAGGAAAGGGACTTAGAATTGCATGAGAATATATGATAAAAAACTGCTATCCTCCAAGGAAATCAATGGTTGTACAATTCCCACTCATCTAGGTTAATTTTTTTTTAAGTTTCAACAGATTTGGAGAAAATTATAAAAGAAGAGAATATAATTAACATCCATAGATTCCTAGGTAGAAAATGGCATAACAAGGTTCAATGTGAAACTACCTGTTAAAGTACAAGTTCTTTGCTCCTTTGTGGATATGTATTTCATAGGTTCTTGTTTAAGACAAAATTTCTTTGAGGTTATTCCAAGCCTTAATTAGATTGGGCTCTATGGGATTGGATTGGTTCCTCTAAAATTGGCTCAAGAGTTTTTTATGGGAAGAGAAATCTCCTTACTAGGTCCAAGGACATGTAGGATCATCAAATGAAGGGCACAGTAAATACCCCCTTAAGGAAATTCTAAGAGAGGTGACAAGGAAGGGTAGTGAGCACTAAGAAAACCCTTCCTTTATTTTGGTTCATCCTTAATGGGTGTAAAAATGACCTTCCCCATCCAGAACCTATATTCATCAACCAAGGAATGTCCACACTATACTTAACAATCATGGGATGAAACTCTGGGTTCAGGTGGTTCCCCCCCCCCTACTGTGATTTAGAGGCATGCTTCTCTAAGGGAGAAGGGCTCCAACATTTTCCATATCATTTGTGAGTAAGTTCAATGTCATTTGGCATGGAAATGGGAGAATTTCTTGTAACATTCTAACTATGAGGCCATCCTGCCTATTTTTGGGTTTAAGGAGGACTCTCCATGTAGTAGCAGTTTGATAATAATCAACGAGTATTCCATGATGTTGATATTTTTCTTGGGAGGCTCTAAGCCTCCCAAGACCTGTTATATTCCCTTCTTATTCCTTGGGGGATTGGATACCCAGCCACTAGTTCCTATTACGGGCCTTAGGAAGCTTAGTCAGCATCCTAGTGATTGCAACAAGCCCTTAGGGCTTGTATACCCATCCCATAAGAGGCTTAGTCAGCAATTGGGGGCCTGCCACATTGAATCTCAATTTTGTACTATGTGGATTGACTCTAGTGACATACAAAAATTGATCTCCCATCTCTTCATTAGACCATTAGATGTCACAAATCATAATGATATATGGTTGAGTAATTTCATTGTGGGTGAAGTAATGTGCATCCATAATATATAATTGAAAGAAGCAAGGTGCATTGTAGAATCCATGTGGGGTCATAAGAGGGGTATCATGTCAATTTACTAGGTATAAATATAAATGGGTATAAAAAATGTAAATGGAAAATGGATACATACAATATATAGTGAAAATAGTGGTTTTTTTAATTGGGAAGGCATATTGGGAGGGGGTTAAAAAAATGATTTTGGGGGGTATTTTCCAATATTTATTGAAATTAGGGGTATTGTTGCATATGCCGCAAACAAACGTGCTATGTTAGATATTGATTGAGTGAGTACCCGTGCATATGGAATCCTAATTATAGTAGGTAGCTTATTTGGGATTGATCATCCTTAGACTTGATCCCGTAATTCTGAAAAGAAGGATTGTCTTAAATGTTGATCTTGTTGGACTGGATCTCGTAATTCTGAAAGGATGGATCGTCCAAGATGATGATGTCGGGATTAATCATAATTAGAATTGATCTTGTAATTATAAAAGGAAGGATCATCTTAAATGTTGATATTGTTGGACCGGATCCCATAATTTAAAAAGGAAGGATCATCCAAGATGATGATGTTGGGATTGATCATCCTTGGACTTGATCCTGTAATTCTGAAAGGAAGGATTTTATTAAATGTTGATCTTGTTGGACTGGATCATGTAATTCTAAAAGGAAGGATCGTCTAATATGATGATGTTGGTATTGATCATCCTTAGACTTGATCGCATAATTCTGAAAGGAAGGATTGTCTTAAATGTTGATCTTTTTGGACTGGATCTCGTAATTCTGAAAGGAAGGATTGTCCAAGATGATGATGTTGGGATTAATCATCCTTAAACTGTATCCCATAATTCCAAAAGGAAGGATCGTCTTAAATGTTGATCTTGTTGGACTGGATCCCGTATTTCCAAAAGGAAGGATCATCCAAGATGTTGAATTTAGGACTAACCATCCTTAGACTTGATCCCATAATTCTGAAAGGAAGGATCATATTAAATGTTTATGTGGAAGGAATAATCATCCTTAGAATTGATCCTGTAATTCCAAAAGGAAGGATCATCTTAAATATTGATGAGTAGTGGACTTGATCCCATAATTCCGAAAGGAAGGACAGTTCAGAATGTTGGTAGTGGACTTGATCCCATAATTCCGAAAGGAAGGATCGTCTAGGATGTTAGTAGTGGACTTCATCTTGTAGTTATTAAAGGAAGGATCATCCAGAATATTAGTAGTGGACTTGATCCTACAATTTGGAAAGGAAGGATTATCCAAAATGTTAATAGAGGATTTGATCTCGTAATTCCAAAAGGAAGGATCGTCCAGGATGTTAGTAGTGGACTTGATCCCATAATTCCGAAAGGAAGGATCATCCAGAATATTAGTAAGTGGACTTGATCCCATAATTACAAAAGGAAGGATTGTCCAAGATGTCAGTGATGGACTTGATCTCGTAATTTTGAAAGGAAGAATTGGCATGTGTTTCTATGTGTTAACTATGATTAGTATTGGTAGCTCCGCAAAGACTTGATCATGTAATTTTGAAAGGAAGGATTGTCTGAGTACCACAGATGTGTTGTCCATGATCTCGTAAATTCCAAAAGGAAGGATTGTCTGAGTACCAAATATTTGTTTTTCATGATCCCATAAATTCTGAAATTAAGGATCATGTTGGTTGTTTTTATGCATGGCATATATGATGTTTCTCCATCCTCAAGTCGTTAATGATGATGTCACATGTTGTTGTTGTTATTCCATATTTATGTTGATGATCCATCCTTGTGTTGTCAATGCTAATGATGTATCAGGTTTTATGCAGATGATGATGTTCCAGGAGATGATGATGACGCTCCAGCTCCATGTTGTAGATGATGCTCCAGTTCCATACTGAAGATGATGATGCTCCAGATCCATGTTGCTAATGATGTTTCAATTCCATGTTGCATATGATGATTTTATTGTAGATGATGATGATGTTATAGCTCCATGTTGCTGATGATGTTCTAGTTCCATGCTACAGATGATGATGCCCCAATTCCATGTTACACATGATGTTACATTAGCTCTGGACTGAATATGTTGATGATGTTACTTCAGCTCTGTACTGAATATGTTCATGATTTTACTTCACCTCTATACTAAATATGTTGATAATGTTTCTTTAGCACTGTACTAAAGATGTTGATGATGATACTTCAACTATCTACTGAAGATGTTGATACTCCAGCTCTATGCTGAATATGATGATGTTGTTCAAAATTTTTGATGATCTATAGATGTACTAGATGATGTTCCAAAATATTATGTTGATGATGCCTCCTCTCCCTCTCTCCTTCCGATGATGTTGTGTCAAGCCACACTAGTTGTTGTTGTTGTTAGTAGATTACCCTTCTTTTTAAGGGGGAGTGTTGAAATGATATAAATTTGAAGAATATTCTACTTGTACTTCACATTATTATTATTCCTCCTTCAAGATATGGTATTGATGTAAAATTTCATGTAAATGTCATGAGTTAAAACCTCAGTTGTAAGTCGGGTCAATAGCACCCAAAAAAGATGATTATAATTATTATTGTGAAGTGTACCTAGGTAGGTCATCCCTTCCAGTTAGGTAAAATTTCATTTGAGAAGTTTAGTATAAATAGGGGGGTTCCCTCCCTCATTTACACACACACACACACACACACACACACACGTGTATTATGCAAGAGAGAGAAAGAAGGAGAGATAGAGAAGGAGGAGGACTAATGTCTTTAGTGTCTTCGCTCTTATGATTGGGGTTTGGTAGCTCACTTGATGAGACCTTGTTCTTTGGTCATTACATATTGGCAATCTATATTGAGGATGTTTTGTTTGGTTTTTCCCTTTAGGTTTTCTTTAGGGTTTCCCAGGATAAATTGTTGTGTACCTTGTGATTATGTTTCTTCTAGTGATCATCTTTATGTTGTTATTATGAAAATGTATTAAATGCTTATCAAGTTAGGACTTAATATATGACAGCATAGAAAACTTAACACTTATTAATGACATGGAACCATTCCATTGCTACTAAAAGTGTCGGTATGTACGCGGTAGAACTTTCTCGATCATGGGTACCCTTGTTAGAACCTGTTTTTCCATATGGTTCCCATGTTGAGCGTCCTCCTTAGGTTTGGGAGTCTGTTATAGTCTCTCCATGACTTCAAATAGAAACCTCATGTTATTTCTCATATATTATGATGGCTATTTTCCTTAGGTAATCCCACTTGATATCAAGTTGTAAATGCATTGCATGCATCTGCTTTCCTTATTAAGCTTAATGTCGGCTCTCTGGTTCACTTTTATAAACCATATTTTCTGATATTGTCTCAATTCTAGATAAGAAGAGCCTCTTATTTATCCTTTACTGCTTGATCACCCTGTATCTGAGAGGAAACATTCCCTCGAGTGTCCTTATCCTACATGTACTTCCTTGCATTGAGCATAGGTATGTTCCACTTCTTGGAACTAGCTTACTTACTCATGACACTTGTTTCCTCTTTATTGTACTATAAGCCCATTTTGTTCTTTTTCAAGTTTTCTAATATGAAAAAGACAAAAAAAATCAAAAAACATAAAAAGTCGGATGAGAAATGATATTTTCTTATATTGGTAGTTGTCATGTCGCCTTCAAACAAGAGCATATTTTATGAATCTATTCATCATGGGTCGGGTTTCTAGCATGATATTAGGAGTTTTACTCATCATGTAGATATTTATCCACAGACCAGTTAAGCTTCTAGTCACAATGGAGCCTCTATTGATACCTCCTATGTCACAGATTTATCCCAGATTGCATTGAGTATATGTTTCCTAAGTGTCTCCATCTACCTCACACTCTTGTTCGAAGGGTATTTATCCTAAGTGGGTCATTCCTTAGTTATATTGACTCTGCATGTCGGCCATTTTTTATAAATCATAGAGTTATGGTCCTACCTGGCACCCTTGGCCTACTTTCATCATTGGTAGATGACCTTGAGCTCAGCAGATGACATCTCATCATTAGTTGTTGACTGAGTGGTTTCCCTTGTGTTCAATGACAAGAAGTCTATTCACACAATGGGATTCATGTCATGTTTTGGATTCCATTATACCCTATTGGTCATTTCCTCACCTCTGTCAGTAATTTTCATCATTGGATTATATTCAAAGGGTCTCTTTCACATGCTCCTTGCATTTGGTATGCGCGAGAGATGCACATGGTTACTGGTTCATGTACATCATGTTCGTCCAAGTTCTTCCAAATTATCCATCCTTACTATTGTACCTCATTTTTGTTGATGGGGGTTTCATTAATTCCCTCCTTCCAGTGGATTCCATTCCATCGAATTCATATCATTTATTCTAGAAATGGGATCTAGACTTAGTTGAGTGCCATGAGACTTAAAGTCATCAGTGGTAGGTTCTCTCGCCATCGACAGATTTGGGAATACATCAATGTCCCCTGGTCGATAAATTATTCAAGTGTTCGACATTAATACCTCTATTCCCACTTGTTGAATGCACTTGGTACCTTGACACCCATTTTCATCAGTGGTGGAATTCCTCGCATTTGTTAACGGTATAAATCAATGACTAGTAATCAAACGATGTTTCATCATGTTCTAGCTCAACAGCTCTATTCACATGATGGGACATGTACCATCAACATTTTGCGTAGAATAGCTCAGAGTATGGTGTCATTCCATATAAGACTACTACCTTGATCGTGATAGTACCTATGGGATTTCAATTCTCATACCAGAGTAGTGTACCTTTTTATGTACTATATGTATTCATTCAACATGGATACTGAACTCCACTTTGTATTATACGTGGTTGTAACCACTAATGACATATGTCTATTATGCCTATTCATGGCCATTGTACTCATATGTATTTGGGGCTGCTATATGTACTCCATATATGTAGTCATGTACACAGATTTATTATTGTATTATGTCGACGAGTGGCTAGTTCTTCCACCTGGATCTTCGCTATTCCACTCATGGGACTATTATAATGTATTTCGACCATCGTGTGCCCCTCTGACCTTAGAAACTAGTGGGAATCTATTATAGAATGATTTGGCACACCACATGCATCATTCCTTGATGGCATTCCCTTGTCCCCATGCAGAATCATTATACCCTTACTCACTATAGCCCCGATGCTTCAAATTAACCCTTAAAAATAATTTTTTGAAGATATATGTGGATCATCAGTTATACAGCTTGCATATACGCATATTGCACCATTAAAACCCGTGTACATCAATTTTTATGCTCAAAAACAAAAAATATTTATATTTTTCCTCATCAAGTAATGAATAACTTGATCCTTGGCCTTCCATATGCCTGGAAACGCTCCAATCTAACCCTCCATTTCCCATTTGAGGGTTGTATATTGAGCCATTGTGAAGTATTGGAGGAAAAAAAAATATGAGAGTAGGGAAACTATAGAAATGGTTTTGCTCATTTCCATATACTTCAATCTGCATCCCTTTGTCCTTGTTAATAGAACCATTTGTATTCATCTCCCAATCTCTTTGTTTCCTTTGTGATCTTTCCTTGTATGGAGGATTGAAGTGGTGGAGGGACTCGGTTTATCGGTTCCGACAAGGTGCTGACATAGGTTGTCACATTGTATCTATGTTTTTACATTAATAGAGATATCTATTTCTCATCAAAAATTAATGTGCAATTGTTTATATTTATCCATCGGTGTACAAATTGATTTATACATGTTTAAATGTATTATGCTAGATTGAATACTAACACTTGATATATTGTATGCTTGGATATATATTTGTTGTTGATCGAAAAGTGTAGGGGAAATCTTTTGATCGTGATCTCAATAGTGGTCTTCTTCAATCATCCAGTTGAGGTACAGTTTCGATCTCTTATTTGCTAGTTGCTTTAACTTATCTAACATACTTGACAATGGATCTAATTTCTGGTTTCATACTGTCTTTTGTGATCCACCCCAAACCATAAAAAGATTTTCTCCATAAATGTGATGTGCAACTTTATGAAAATCACATATGTCACAGAGTAACAACAGCAGCTAGACAATCACCACCACTCTAAAGGCTTATGAGCTTTATTATTTTCCCATTGCCACGTTGAAGGATGGTGATGTTTAATAACTAAGCATATTAAAGGATTTGATTTAAACTATTTCTAGTATTTAATGTTAAATAAATTTAACATTCGCGGAACATTATTCCAATAAAAATATTTTGGATTTATATATGTTTAAAACCATTGTACTAAAATTGCCCTTTCCGAGAGAGATGAGATTAAACAAGAGGTAGAATTTGTGAATTCGTGGAAAATGTGATTCATATATCCATATAATATTGTTAAGGAAAAGTGTTTGTTTTTTTTCTAAATGTGTCAAGTGTAAAATCAAAATGCTACAATGTTATTCATAAGAATCCAAATATTTATGGAACAAGAGCCACGAGGTGGCAATGTCCCTTTTATTGCTAATATTTATTGCCATAAGACAATTATATCTAAAGCTGAGAGTTAATGATAACAAAAAATGCATTTTCTATTGTAAGGTACATTACCTCATTTCTCATATGATCAACAAGAAGAGGTGAACATAGGTAATTCTCATTGAATTTTATCATCAATATTGAATTGACCAAAGAAGATTAATTTAAATGCCATATAATATTTAATTTTAAGGACTTACAATAAGTGATAAATGTTAGCAATCTAACTACAACAAATTCTTTTATGGTTGTTACTTGTGCATGAGTTGTGTGTACATAATCATGTCATTTTTAAATCATTTCTATAGAGTTTGAATTGTTGGAATTGGACATATATCTTGTTGGGATTGAACAAACCAAGTAATGGAGTATTTGAAGAAGATGGATCCATTTTATAATAAAAATCATAATTGAACAATGAAAAATTAAAACATGGTCAAGAATTATATCATTTTCAACAACAATTTTTGTCATCTAACATTAAATTATTAAGAATCTATAAAAATATGTATCTTTACTTTGGATGTAATAAAAAAACTTTATAATAAAACAAATTCAGTTAATATTTACATATCTCATAAACATTTTTTAAATGAGATTTTTCTTTAAATATAAAATCAATTAAATAAAAATATATAAAAAAATGTATCTTTACTTTAGATGTAATAAAAACACTTGGTCGGAAGATGATTCACTTAATATTTACATATCCTATAAACATTTTTTAAATGGATGTTTTTCCTTAAATATTAAAATAATAATAATTTAACTGTAAAAATTTATGAAAAAAATTAATTTGGATTTTTAAAACCATTTTTATAATTAAAAATTATTATTATCACTTTTGTTTCCATTTATCAACTACCTAAAACAAAACACAAAAATTGGGAAGACACTTTTCTAAATTCAAGCATAGTTATTCTTACTCTATGAAAACATTATGCTTACTCCAATGTGACTCCAACAATATTTATTTTCTTGTCTTTGTAATTGCTTACCATGTTGAGATATACCGACGGATTCTTACACCATAACAAAGTAAGAGAAGAAAACACAATAGTCAAAATTTTGTAGTGCTAAAATTTTATGGCGTACAGAGATAGTGAAAGTGTTGTACCAATAATCGCAATATGCTTGTGCATGAAGGATGATCCAGTTCATGCCATCTTATATGCACACGTGTTGACCATATAATTTTCTTCTTTTTAATGCTTTAATACGTAAATGTAGATGGGTTTTATGAATAATTCATTACCCCTGTATAGGAACAAACACTGCAAATAATAAACACCGTGAAAAAATTCGTCTGAACCAGAGCAAATATTTAACAATACAAACATAACACAATAAAAATAACTCCAAACATGATAGATCCGGCGCCACGAAGCTAGAGTTCCCACATCAATACGATAAACACTTAGAGAACTAGAGAAGACCCTAAAAAAATTTCCAACAAGCATTCCATAGGCTTGAACACATTTCAAAAAACAAAGTTTCCAAAATTAATACAAGACCATTTCACCCACACATCTGTATTCCAAATTCACATATTTATATTCCAAATTCAACAGAGACATTGTCGAAACTAAAGAGCGAAATCACATTTACATACCTGGGAACACAACAAGAAGGAAAGAACTAACAAACAAACAAAACGGAAACCATGCCACAAAACACCGAGAGAATAGCATGACAGCACTGCTCACTAACATCACACCGCAAGCTACATAGGTGCAGAACTAGGAATAGAACCACAAACATAGGAGAACAATGCTTCCCACAAACAAAACAATGAATAATAAACATCCAGTTCTTGACACACATCGTCGAACGAGAAACAAAGTCGGAAGCCACAATCATGAAAACAAAAACCATCCTTTCATTGAAAGGTGATCTTCCAACCCTAAAAAAGAAACAACAACCATTAATTACTTGCACAAAATCCATTGCACCAATGAAGTGTAATAAAAATACCATTAAATCTCACCTTCAAAAAATAAATACACATGACCCAAGGAAATCATCCAGCTAACCCACATTCTTGATCCATAGTGGAACTAGAATCCAATACAATCCTTGCAATACAGTAAAAACCTGCCCCAGAATAGATAGAAGGCCCATCATACAACCTCATAGAATGAACATACATCGCCTCCAAGTTTTCTACTCTGCCTCGAAGTCACCAGGAAAACACTAAATAAAGGTAATGAATTATTTCCTACTCATGGAAAGTCAAACCATGGAAGAGTCACCTGGGACATGAATTATGCCTTTCCCATGGAACGAGTACCCTCACAAAGCCACCTAAAACTTGGCACAAAAAACAGTAAAACCAAATTTATGAACACTTACATAATACCACTTCCAATGCCTGGGAGGGGACTCTTAAGTCATTGTCTGAGCTTGTTCCAGCGAATAATATGTTGACAAAAAACCAAAATTTAAATAAAATTTAAATAAAAAATACAATAACATTGTATACACAAAGATATACAATATAAAAAAATTAAAACCTCACGAAATATAAATGTCCCAATTCGAAGACATAAAATAGTTTTATTAGCCATCATACTTTTTTGGCTATATTTTACATATTTTTAGCTCATATTTTATATCACATGCATTAAAAAAAATTATCATGGATTTTCGAGTTTACACTTTTGTGAACCATCCATTTATCTCCTCAAGTCAATTCAAGTGGCAAAGCCCCAATTCTCCAATTCCATTTCAAAGCCATGAGGCAAGAACAAGTCATCAACAAGCCTACGGGAGAGGATGGTATATATACAAATTGAGAAATTCATCATAATAAATGTTGGAAAATGATATACAAATCAAATATAAGATTCTTATTCCCTAAAAGAAGCCACATAAGTAGGAATAATGTTCTTGTACCAAGATTTGAAATTGTTAAAAGCTTTTGTGTTTATTAATATTTGAAGTGTATGCCAGTTATATAATGTCAAAAGACGCTTCTTTAGTTGTATAACTATACTATATCAAATGAATGACCCAAGGATTTCAATATATTGACTTATCAAATGGATGACCCAAGGATTTCAATATTTTGACTTATGCTTCAGTTGTTTGGACATCCAAATCTAATTATACCTATGAGTATCAATTATAAGTTCCAATTCTAGTCTAGTTGGTCGTAGTGGATCTTTATAACATGTTTTTCATAATTTGATTCTATAATCTGATTCAAATAAAAAAGAAACAAATAGAAAATAACTAAAGGTTAAATACTTTTCTTTTATGATGATATCTGTTCATTTAGCTGATAGACGGAGACGAGTATATGTGGATATTGTCAATTCACTCAATGTTATGTTGGTACTCATGTTCAAATATTTCAACTGAAATGTCAAAAGAACTAATGGCTGGTAAATGTTGTATTCAAGCTCGATCTTCAAACTTTTAACATTATCATAAATTCATTTTGTAATATGGATGCAAAAATCTTGATAAAAAGCTAAAGAGAATGCTTAAAGACTTAATAAGCAAGATGGAGCAAAAAAATATTTATAAACCCACATGATTTACATTTAAACCCACAATGAAATGATAATTGATTAATATGATGATTTTTTATAGTAATGGAGAAGACCTTTTATAGGTCAAAGTACACCTCTTCGATGAAGTGGTGTGACCCTATGTTAGTTTAACTAATTCTACATTTACTATTAAATGTTTAAAATAACGGCTCACAAATATTCAGATACATAACATTGCCGTCGTCTTTTAGAATGCTTTGTCCTCAATGCAAGGGTAAGGACGGGTATTGTTGACGGAATTGTTCTATCTTTCATGATGCGTCTTCATCTGGAAAATTCTTCCACCTAATGAGATATTCCTTGAGTGTTCAAGAACAAAGATTCCTTTCTCGGGTTGCAATGATTGCCTCTAGTTCCCAAATGATCCTCCCTTTGTCATCTAAAATAGGAAGTAGTGTTTGTAATTTTTTATGTTGCCCCAACATCGTTTTGAGGCATGATACATGGAAGACATTTTGTATACGACTTTTATCAAGTAATTGTAATTTATACGCAACTTGACTAATCTTCTGGGTAATCTGGTACGATCCATAGAAATTTGCGGCCAACTTTTTTTTTCCTTCGCTTTTAAGGGATACTTGTTTATAGGGTTGGAGTCTTACGAACACCTAGTATCCTACTTCAAATTCTCTTTCGGTTCTGCGTTGATCTTCTTGTTGCCTCATGAAGTTTTGTGCCATGATTAAGTTATCCTTGAGTAATTCAATCATTTTTTGAGATTTCTCTAGTTGTTTCCTTGCTTCTAGAACATTAGTGTTGTTCAGAACTAACTCCTTCCAATTTGGAGGTTCACACCCATATAAAGCTTGGAAAGGGGTCATTTTTGCAAAGGTGTGGTATGTTGAATTGTACCACCATTATGCTAAGTGTAACCATTGGGACCAATGGTTTTGTTTATCTGTTACAAAACAATGTAGATATGCTTCTAATAATTTATTTACGACCTCAATCTGACCATCTATTTGGGGATGGTAAGCTGAGCTCATATTGAGTGATGTGCCTACTTGTTTAAAATTACCTCCAAAATTTTCCATTAAATTTTGCATCTCTGTCGCTAACGATGACTTTTGGGAAGCCATGTAATTTTGGTAAAATACATCTGCAATTTGTTTTGCCGTGTCTGTTTTTTTTATTTCCATGAAGTGTGCAAATTTGGTTAATTGATCAACCACTACAAGGATTTTGTCTTTTCCTTCCGACGGAGGTAACCCATCGATAAAGTCCATTGATATATCTTTCCATTTCTGGTTTGGAATATGTAGGGGTTGGAGTAACCCTGGGGTTAAAACATTTTTTCTTTTGTTCCTCTCGCATTTGTCGCATTCTTCCACATATTCCTGGATATCTTTTTGCATTCCCTTCCAGAAAAATGACCTTCTAGCATTATAATAAGATTTGAAGAGTCCTACATGTGCTGCAGCTGGTGAATCATGGGATTCCTTCATTACCTTAACCTTGAACTTAGAGTTTGATTTTAAATAAATCCTCCCCTTATACCAAAGGATATCGTTTTTCCATTCAAACTCGGGGTCACGACTGGGATTGTTAATTATAGTGCTTTTTTCTGGTTCCTTGGTGTATTCACTTCGTATTTCATATAACCATTCTAGAATTGTGATTGAGATGGAGTAAGATGTAATATCCTCATCTTTTCTGGAGAGTGCATCTATGACTACATTTTCCTTCCCCTTTTTGTGTATTATTTCCATGTCGAAGGAGGCAATTGTTTCCATCCACTTCTGTTGTTCTGTGGATAATGTTTTTTGTTGAAGTAGGTATTGAAGACTAATGTGGTCTATGCAGATCATGAATTTTCTCCCTAGGAGGTATTGTCGCCACTTTACCAATGCCTACATAATTTCCAACATTTCCTTATCGTATGTAGACTTCAATTGTTCTCGCTTGTTTAATTTCCAACTTTCAAAAGCTATTGGGTGTTCATCTTGCATTAGTACTGCTTCCAAACCATAACCTGAATCGTCACATTCTATCACGAATGGTTTGGAGAAGTTTGGCGTAGCTAGTATAGGTGTGGAGGACATAATTCCTTTCAAAAATTCAAAACATTTTTCTGCTTTTTCACTCCACTAGAATGCATTATTTTTTAGAAGGTTGGATAAGGGTGCGGTTATGTGCACATAATTCCTGATGAATCTTATATAGTATCCAATTAACCCGAGGAATCCCATTAAATTGGAGATGTTGGTAGGTGTGGGCCAATCTAGGATTGATTTGATTTTTTCTGGATCTACATTGACTCCTTCTTTATATATTATGTAACCAAGATAGCTCAATTCTTCCTTACCAAACATGCATTTAGACATCTTGGAGTAGAACTGATTTTATTTTAAAATAGAGAGCACTTGTTCCAGATGTATGAGATGGTCCTTCCATGTCGTACTATATATAAGGATGTCATCAAAGAAACTAGTAAAAAATTCCTTAGGAATGGCTGAAATAGGTTATTCATGGTTGCTTGAAATGTTGTTGGAGCGTTAGTTATCCCAAAAGGCATTAACTTAAACTTGTAATGTCCTTCATGGGTTCGAAAATTTGTCTTCGCCACATCTTCTAGCATTACTCTGATTTGGTAATATCCTAACCTTAAGTCCAATTTTGAAAAGTACCTTGCACCACGCAGATCGTCCAGCATTTCATCAATACATGGAATGGGGAATTTGTTTTTAATAGTTGTCTTATTTATCCCTCTGTAATTGATGCATATCCTGAATGATCCATCCTTCTTCTGTACCAGTACTACTGGTGTGGCATAAGGACTTCGACTTTCTGTAATTACTCCACACTTCAGTAAATCATGGATTAATCTTTCAATCCCTGTCTTATGATGGTGTGGGTTCCTATAGGGTTTAACATTGGTAGGGCTTGGTCCAGAATTGATTTCGATGACATGCTTGATCTTTCTTTCTGGTGGTAACTCCACGGGGAGATATTCGAATACTTTTTTGTATTTTTGGATTATTCCTTGGACCTCTGGTTGACCTGGTTTAACCACTTCTGAAGTTAATAATTCCATCTCTTGGCATTGCACGACATATGCTGGTGCTCTCTTTCGAATTAGTTTCTCCATTTTTTGGGATGAAACAATTTGTGTGCGAGGGGGTTGGAATCCATATAATTTGTAATTTTCCCTTGCCACTTAAATTGTATAAAGTTTTATTTGTGGTTTGTTGAGTAGGCCCCCCAGGGTTTGCATCCGCTGAATTCCTAATACTGCATCAACTCCTCCTAAGGGTACTGCGTAAAATTCTGATTCAAGGTTATAATCTTGTATTTGTAGCTTAACTTTGTGGCATTTTCCAACTTCTTTTATTTTCTTTCCATCTGCAACCATTACCTTCATGTTAGGTACTAGATATATGAAAAGGTTAAGCCTCTTAGAAACAGTTACGTCGATGAAGTTATGGGTACTTCTTGTGTCGAATAGGATGACAACATTGTTATTTTTTTATATACCCTTTAAGTTTTACTGTCTATAGTTGGTGTATTCCTGTTATGGCTGAAATTGATATCTTGGGCATTTCTTCATCTTCTAAATCCTAAGAAGGATTCTGGATGTCATCTGTTTCTTCAATGTCAGATTCCATGCTATCTGACTTGTCTTCCTCTTCTACTTCACATTGATATAATTTCTTGGTGGTCTCTTTTTTCAAACATCTGTATCTTGGGTCCCACTTCTCTCCGCAATATTTACACTTTCCTTCTTTCATTCGTTGGACTTCTAAGGTGGGTTTGTTGTCACTTATTAGATGTGGTGGCTGCTATTTGGTGTCAGTTTTGGTATTTTGAACGTACCTTCGATCTTTATCATGGTTCTTGTTCCATGATTTTTTTTATATTTTCCTCAATGATTTTTGCCTTGCGTCTCGCTTTGTCCAAGGTTGATACATTTAGTAGCTCTAGTTCATCTCTGATATAGGCTTTTTGTTTGTACACATAAGTTTGTAGGCGTTGACTGTCTGTGAGTCCTGGCACACGTGTTGCCAAGGCTTCCCATTCGTTGATGTATTCATCGACGTCACCTTTCTGCTGCAGTCTAGTGAGTTTTGCAAATAAATCTTTTTCTTTTCAATCTTCAAACCTCTTAAAGAAATCAGTTTTGAACTTTCTCCACTTACGCTCAGTTTCCTATGTTTTAACCTTCCACCACATGTACCAGTTGTAAGCCCTATCTTCTAGTTGCATCAAGGAATATTTTATCATTTCTTCATTAGCTATGATATTGTGTATGGAAAACAATTCTTCTGCCCTGTTGATCCACGCCACACTCTGTTCTGTGTTGCCATTAAATTTTGAAAATTCTAACTTGGGTTTCATTTGATATCCACTTCTTTTTGGAAGATAGAGCGAATATTCATGATTTGGAGAGTGATCATGATCGAACTCTTCTTGTGGAATTTCCTTTCTTGGAGGTATTTTCTTATGGTGGATTGAACTCGAGGACGGTTGGTCCTCCTTTGATACTTTTCCAACTGATGTGGTAATTGTGTCTTCTAAATGCTACTCGAGTTTGCTTAATCAGGATTTGAATAGTACTGATATTTCCCTTTTTACTCCTTCCATTTCCCAAGATACCACTTCATTGACTTCTTTGATAACAGTCTCTGATAATTCATTTTTGCCTTTGTGTAGCTCTGCTTCAATTTGGTTGAGTCTTAAGTGTACTCCTTCAAGATGTTTAGAACCTTAGACTTGGTTAAGCTCTAATTTCACCATTGTTTCTTTAATTTCATTCATTTCAGACATTTTTCTTATGCAGGGAGGAATTTTGTTTACTAAGAATGGTTAGATTGTTTTTTAAATAATAATTAATTATTATATAAATTAATATATAATAAAAATTTTATTTTATTATTTAATATAATAAAACAAATTGAAATATTATAAATATAATATATTATAATATATATTATATTTTTTTTATTTTTTTTTTGGGCAAGTTGTGGGAATGATGGCGCGGTGGTGAGGATGGACACGGGTAGATGAGCAAGGCAAGGTTGAGGAAGAAGGATGGGGAATGAGGGCACAACAGGGGAGCACTGGTGATGACTGGCTGCATCAGGAGTGAAGGGTGAAGGGGTGATTGGGGAGTGCGGTGGTGGAGTAGAACGTGGGCGGGAATGTGCAGGATGGTGTAGAACATGGAGCAGTAGAGCAGATGGGGAATGGTGCAGTGGGAGTGAAGAAAGAAATCAGAAGGTGCCGAGGAACCAATTGCGGCTCTGATACCACTTGGAGCAAAAAAATATTTCTAAACCCACATGATTCACATTTAAACCCACAATGAAATGATAATTGATTAATATGATGATTTTTACAATAATGGAGAAGACCTTTTATAGATCAAAGAACACCTCTTCGATGAAGTGGTGTGACCCTATGTTATTTTAACTAATCCTACATTTAATATTTAATATTTAAAATAATGGCTCACAAATATTTAGATACATAAAACAAGACACGAGTTTACAAAGTTACAAATAATACTCTCCATGCATTTACCAAATTTGTAAATGTCCAGCTCCATTAATCATTATGGCTTGCCAATGAGGCAAAATAGCAATCAAGGGCTCAGCAATCAACTCAAACGGTACTGCTTACTGATACAGCAGCAAACCATGGGCTTGAGTCTCCGAGCGAGTTCGTTGGGGTTATCAAGAGAATCCCAAACCAACACGTCAACACTTACATGCTTTTTTCAAGCCAGCCCACAGCGTGCATTGATAATTTTGACCATTTTGAATATTTTTCATTTGACAATGTAAATCCATAAATAAATAAATAAAAACCATTTTGAATATTTTTCATTTGACAATGAAAAATATTAAAAAATTTATTATAATATTGTACATGACAGTTTTTCCTAGCATATAGCACATGATTCTGTTTTTGAATCATACAATAAAAAAGACCATGACTAAGAGGAGAATTGCAAAACCAGATTCTTCTACCAAGATACAAATATTATTGCAATTGGAAGCCATTGGTGTTGGGTATCAGCTTGGTGTACCGGAGATTTTCCAGATAGATAATTTGATTTATACCTGGCCAAACATTAATTTTCTGCTATAGTCACTTCGATTTCTAAGTAGACTTAACATCATTATACGTGTCATATAAAATTGGTTTCTCTCTTTCTCTTTAATAGTGGTAGAAATTAGTAGAGCAATTAAGTTCATACCTGACAATAAATTTTGATGGTGGTTCAAACTGGTGAGAAGTTTCTTGGAAATTTATTAAATAATAATGTAGTATTGTCGACTTCCTCAAAGTCAAGCTTGAGTGCTATAAAGAGCATGAGTGTAATTCTATACAAATAATTACACTCGGGAAAGCCGACGTATATTCAGTAAGAATGATAAGCAAGAAAATCATATATATATATATATATATATATATATATATATATATATAAGGTAAGGTGTTAAACCTGTGTTCATTAACACAATAGAAGAGGTCGAAGGGTGTGGTCGTACAAACAATATAGCAAGTAAAAACAACACTAGACAGGGTTCAAACATGTGGGAAAATCACTCCACACAAGGTTAAACCAAACAAAACATGGTATAAGAAAACGACAATAGTATAATGCTTGGGAATGCAATGATGCTAAAGCCATTGCAAGTTAATCTTTATTCAAGGTTCAATCCCATCAAGGTTCACAATTTAAGTTACAGGATAAAGACCGATGTTGAAAACACCCTCGAGACCTATCTAAGCTCGGGCACGATATGTGTCAGAACCATGTCCCTTTTAACTTTTGTTAAATACCCAGAACCATATGGAAAACTTACTCAAAAAACTACATTGAGTGTTCATCTCAAAAACACGGTCGGGCAATGATGTTGTATGTGTTATACATGGTGATAGGACGACATCGTCTATGGAAGAACAATAACGAGGGTAAAGAAATAGACATATACATTCTTAAAGGAAATCATTAAAACGTTAATAAGTACCTATGAATGGAAAGACTGAAAAATGATGCCATAAATAGTGTTGCAAAATGCATATTAATCACATAGTACACAAAATCATAGGTCAGACTTAAAAAGCCTCTCGCACTGGGAAACTCTTTGAACCGCATGCCTGAAACCTGGTCGGGGGATCATTAGCATCCCCAAATTACCCTCTCTCTGAATTGGTATGGGTTGTAGTGTGAACCATATTGAAATCAGTTTGAACCACTACACATCTGTCCATCCATCCAATACTTCGGGTGGAGAATGTCAAGCCCCACCAACACAAATAAACCTATATATGGTTGCTTCTGAAGCTTTTATTTTAATTTACCTAGTAATTAAATAACTGGAGGCCCTACATTACATACATATTTGACACTTATTCTGGTTTTCTTTACCCCTTCCACCCAAATAATACTAGCGTCAAGTAAAAACTCTATGTTATATGCCACTACATACAATTGAATTGCAAACACCACGATATTGGGTCGGCATTAAATATATTATATATCTAATTTTTTTATTGGGACACCTAACGATCCTTCCCTCCGGTCAAGTGATAGGATCGTGAATCCACCCCCCAAGAATCGATTCCAAAGTTGACATACTAAATAAGACGAAGTAAGGAAAGAACCATTAAAAATGTTATTTTGTTGGTGAAGCTTTGGCACAATTAGCTGGTACTAGATTATGCATTAGTGAGACTCAATCAATTGGTTCAACTAGTGAGAGGATGCTAAGGGCTTGAGTTTGAAACCTATAGGCAGTATTTGCAAGTTAGACGAAAAAAATAATAAGAGGTTGTGGGGATTTAATTCGAAACCCAGCATCAGCAATATTCTCCAGTTCGAAGAAAAGAATAATACGAAGCTACAGGGATTGAATTCTAAACTGAAGGATCGAACGATTCAATTCAAAACTGAGTGAGAGCAAGATTTCCAAGTTCGATGAAAAAATTAATATGAGATTGCAAGGTTTCATTCCAAGATTGAATAAGAAGAGCTATGTTTACAAGGTCGAAGGCATCAAAGAGGCATCTGATGACAGAAACCTGAGGCTGGATGCCAACACCATGTCAAGTCTACCTCACTACAAAGTAGTGCAAGTAGTGACAGTATGTAAGTGGTATTGGGAAGTGGGAAGAATGACTTCATAATTCCTTAATGAGGAACCATAACTCTGGTGTTGAGTCCTCTGATAAACCAAAGCAACAACATTAAATGAAGAAATGATATGTATTTAAATAATTCCTGACATCACTTCCTCGTCAGGTCTTGGGGCACGGAAATCCAAGCAAACATTATTTTGGTAGGACCAATGACAATTTAAAAAAATCCTAAATAAAAGTTTCCCTATACTATAGAAAAACCTTAGTTTAAATTCAATTTTTTTCAAAATACTCAAAATTAATACACCTAACCGAATCATATATATATCCCCTAACGAGGACATAATGAGACAATTGAGAAGAGTGGTCAATAGATTAATCGAAAATCAGGAAAAAACAAAAAAGAAAGATAAATTTAAAAGTTCAAAACGATACAGAGTAACACCCACACAAGAGAACGTTGCAATTCATAATTACTTTTAACATTTAATATATATATAAAATAAAAATTACAATGACATTCAAAATATTATTTTATATCTATCAAATATATATTGGAATTGAAATGAAAAAAAAATATTTATATTTAACATATTGATGATAAAATATTATTAGTTAAAACATGTTATAGCTCAAAA
Source organism: Pseudotsuga menziesii (assembly GCA_001517045.1). Lineage (NCBI taxonomy): Eukaryota > Viridiplantae > Streptophyta > Pinopsida > Pinales > Pinaceae > Pseudotsuga > Pseudotsuga menziesii. The sequence goes on from LPNX010178261.1 coordinate 303,636, forward strand.
TGACACATCTCTACCTGTGACCACTTTCCCATGATTTCGTCGCATGTTGACACTTGCATGACGGCACTTCATGAAAGTCATTGAAAGTCACTGAAAAAACACCTATCTTGGAGGACCTATATCTTGAGTTCTGTAACTCCGTTTGACCTCATCTCTACACTGTTGGAAAGAAATTTCTGTTCGCTAAAACTTTCCAGAAGACACCAAAGTCTGATAATGCCCAGAAATACCCTAAAAATGAGTTTTTTTTGTCTATACACGACTTTCCCTTAAGGAAACCCGTGTATGACACGCGACTTGTCAGTTATACAACCCACGTGTGCTTTTACACGTGACTTTCTGTACTAGAAACCCGCATATAATTTTCGTATATGCGACTTTCCAATTATGCAACCCATGTATTCCTTTTAAAAATGTCAAAAAACATGCCTTTTGAAATTCGGGTAGTTTGGGTAGTTATGCAACTGACTCCTTCAGTTGTAACCACTTTGTCTTCGCCCCTAACTCTTCCTTAACCATATAAATAAAGGTAGGGAGGTCCATGAGAGGGGACTTGAATTTTTGCATTGTTATGCTGGAGGAATTGGAGCTCTCTTTGCCCACACCTTTTCCCTAGAAGAATTCCCCTTGTGTTGCAGAGCTTGGAGGCTGAGTTCTTTGGAGAAGAGAAGCAGCAGAACCAGATCGAGGTTTCGTGAGGTGTTGAACTTGAAGAGAAGGTATACTTGTACTTGTTTTAAAGATTAATAAAGATGTGATGTCCTTCTTCTTCCCAAATCATTGTTCAATGTGTGATTGAATCTATGTTTATGATCATATGATGATGTTATTCAGATCATTAGTTCATGTTTATTTGATTATCATTGTTTTATATGTGGTCATAATGGTTTGAGGAAGGTATATTTCGTTTTGCAGGTCTCTTGGAGCAAGAGGAGCAAGAAGAGGATTGAAGGGCTGCTTGGATCAACCTTCGTTTGGCTAAGGTATGAACCATTCCAATCTCTGAAACTTGCTTATATATGCTTGCTGAACATTATACATCCACCTTTCAACCCCAGTATGTTGATGGCCTCTTAAACCCTAGCCATAGGATACTTTCCTTTACAACAGAACTGGCGACTCCGCTGGGGATAGCCTTGTCTGTTTGGGGTTTCTCTGTCTTTCTTTTAGTATTTTGCATTATTTTAGGTCCTTCTTACCACTTAGGAACACCTTATAAGTCTGATAGCACACTTCCCCTGCATTCCTAAGGTAGTTTTTGACCTTTTTTGGGAGTTTTTCCACCCATACGCGACTTGCTTGACTGAACAGTCGCGTGTCTGGTTTGATACACGCGACTTGCTCTAATGTAAACCCACGTATGATCCGCGACTTGTCTGTTATACAACCCGCGTATGCTCGTATACGCGACTTGCTGTATTGGCAACCCGCGTATGATACGCGACCTGTCAGTAGTACAACCCGCGTATGCCCCTTTAAACAGTGTTTTTTCCTCTTTTGTGATTTTTCTTCTATTTGAAGGTGTTTTGGTAGGTGTTTTGGTGTCCTCTGTAGGTACATGACTCCAAGGAGTTAGTGTCATCCATTTTTGCTTGTTCTTTATCTATGTGGTAAGCCCTTTTATAGCATTAGGGTTTGCTCTTTGCTCTTTCCCCCACCTCCTTTGCTTGGTATGATTTTTGGCTTATGTTTCTGGTCAGCCTCTGTTAGTGATCTTTGTCTGAGTTCAGAAGCTTGTTGGTGTTGCTTTCCTTCTTATTTTGTTGGTTAACTTCACCGTGCCAAAATAGTTGACTTGTCTTTTATGCAAACCTTCCTTCCAAGTAGGGTTTATGCTAACTTTAGGGCATTCTAGAGTTTGTTTGGTGGTTGTATAGCAAAGTTCCTTTTGCTTTGTTCTTATTATCTGCATACTTTGCTTTGTAGGTAGTTTTTATTTTGCATTTATAAAAGAAAATTAAAAAGAATGTATACTTGTTTTTGTTGCCTTCCCCCCCACCTCCTTCTTTGGCTTGACCTTGTTGGACAAGGTACTGAGCAGCCTTCGTTTGTAGGTTTAGATTGATTCTTGGGACTTCTTGACCTTTGTTTATGTCAGTCTTTTTGCTCAGTCTCTTCATTCCAAATTTGTTGGCTTGTTTACCTTTATAAGCCTTCTTTTCAAGAGAGTTTGAAATCTAACTTTAGGGAAACCTAGGGTTTGTTTGTGGGGTGTAGAGAAGTTGTCTATTTGCTTTGCTTACAGTACTTGCTTGCATTAGTTGATAGGCTGATTTTTCTTTTGCATTTATAAAAGAAAAAGACAAAAACACAGGTTTGCTTTATATGCATGTAGATTAGGTTTTTAGTCTAGATTGCATGGCATATCATTGTTTTTGAAAAAATTAAAAATATAAAAAGAATTTGTTCTTTTGTGGTTTTCAAGTTTTCTATTTGAAAAATAAAGAGAATAGTTTTTACTTTTTTCATGTCATATCTCTTTGCTTAGTCATTTTGTTTCAACTTTGAGTCAAAACACCACATAAGTTTCATGCCATTTACCCTCTAACTAAAAACAGCCCTTAAAATAAACGATATAATTTAAAAATTACTAGTAAGTTTTATTTTATAGGGTCATACACCAACTAGCTTAGGCTATACTTGTGGGATAGGGAGTTTAAACTCCCCACAAGTGTTAAATTTCATACGTAGTTGGCCAATCACTAGGTAAATCCTTTTCTACATTGATTGTATCTGGGAAGCTCCTCTCAAACGGGAGTTAAGCATGAGGCCGCGTGGAGACTTGGACTGAGGAGATAACCCTCTGATTCCTTGTCAAAGCGTAGACCATGGTTTTTACAAATCTGGGGATTCTGTCTTAGACAGGGTTTCGGGCTCAGCTACCCTAGCCATGCGTACGAATCAGGCTTATGACTGTCCCCCCAGACTGTCAATATAGTTAAGGTAGTCTTTAGTCTCTTTGACATCTAGGGTTCATACACAGGTACACCGAAAGGCTATTTGTGGTTGACCTTGGATGGACTTGGAAGGTAACCCCGGTAGAAAGTGTAGGAGGGAAGTGGGTGATTCCTTTGCTTGTGCCTAAGAACATCTACAGGGATGCCAATTAACTATCTATCAGCTTTCTTCTGGAAAGTATATCTTATACCTGTTTGTCTGTCTGGCTTTAGGAATTTTTAATGAGTGCTGTGTGGTTTGTCTGTACTTAGTGTGCCTTTAGGTGTGTGCTTTGTAATTTTGGTTTCCTATCAACCTCATAATTTGTCTCCTAGTTTGAAACTATGGCTAACACCCCTTTGAACACCAACCAAGAGATCCCCATGCTGGGAACTCCTTGTACTATTCCTCTTATAGGGAATGTTGGCGTTCCCTTGATGGCCACCCTGAATCTTCCTGGCTTCATCCTAGGACTACCGGTGTTGTTGTTTTCCACTCCAACTGTCCTGAATGCTCCTGATGCTTCTCAAGTAAGATCCTTATATCAAGGGCATCAAAACATTGCTTCCCCTTCACCTGTATTTGATTCTCCTCCTCCTTCTACCTCATGCGGTGAAAGTACTGATTCTAGTAACTGGCAGTCTAAAAGGAGGAATAGGAAGAAGTCACATAAGCAAGGGGCCACTCACTCAACCTCTGCAAGTCAAGTTGATCTTCACCATCCAGCCCCTGTTGTTCATGCTGGGGGTACCCATCCAACCTCTGCAGGGCATGTTGGATCTACGCACTCAACCTCTGCAAGTCAAGTTGATCTTCACCATCCAGCCTCTGTTGATCATGCTAGTGGGATCCTTCCAACCTTTCCAAGTCATGTCGGATCCACCCACTCAACCTCTGCAGTTCATGCTGAGGGAACCCCTTCAACCTCTGTTGTTCAAGTTGAACCTCCTCATCCAACCTCTGTAAGTCATGTTGGATCCATCCACCTAGCCTCTGTTGTTCATGCTGGGGGCACACACTCGACTGCTGCAAAGCATGTTGATCCTAACCATTCAACCTCTGTTGTTCATGTTGGTGGTGCCCATCCAACCTCTGTAGGTCATGTTGGATCCAGTCTCACAGCCTCTGCAATTCATGCTGGGGGTAGTCTCTTAGCCTCTGTGGTTCATGCTGAAGACAATCCGTCAACTGCTGCGAGTCATGTTGACACTATTGAAAATACTACCCATTCAAAACCCAAGCCCAAGTTTCCTTGTAAGCTTTGTGAGGGATATCACCTTACTTATAAATGCCCTTCTATTCTAGAGGTGCGAAGAGTCTGGTTTCATGGCCATCCCATTTTTGAACATTCTGAATCTTTTCAACGACCAACCTCTCTTAGTCAGGTTGGACCCAGTCACCCAGCATCTGTAGTTCATGCTGGGGGAAAACTCTTAGCCTCTGTAGGTCATGTTGAGAGCAAAGAGTCATCCACTACTAGTCATGTTGACACAATTGAGAAAACTGGTCATTCGAAGTGCAAAATTAAGTTCCCTTGTATGCTATGCGAGGGAGATCATCTTACTCACCAGTGCCCTGCTATCGCAAAGGTGCGAAGAGTGTGGTCCAAGACTCAAGGATTTCCTTCTCAAGAACAACCTATATTTTCTCAACAACCTACTCAACCTTTGGTTGATCAAGTGGTCAAACCAATCTCAGATTTGGTTGGTCCCACTCTTCTTTCGGAGAGTGATCCTGATGTGATTGAACCGATGTCATCTTTGGTCAATCCCACTCTCCCTACGGAGAGTGACTTTCACGAAGCGGTTGAATCGATTCCAGTATCAATCAATCCCATTCTTCCTTTGGAGAGTGAAGTGTCTACTAGTCACATTTTCTTTACTGCTAGTTCAGAACTTACTGAACAAGGGGGCACTGAACTTGTTTCGGATCAACCCCCACCAAGCTCTCGGATTGCTTCCTTTTATTGGGATAGCCTAGTTGAGCCGCACCTTCCTTCCAATGCACCTTTCTAGATAAAGGTCAAAGTTGAACCCTACATGATTGCTCGTTGTATTGTTGATGAAGGAGCCTCAGTTAGTATCTTGTCTGCTCGTGCTTGGCGAGGCATGGGATCTCCCAGCCTTGTGTCGACTGCTAGTCAGTTACTGGAATTTGATAGAAGAACTTGTATAGCCTTGGAAATTCTTGCTCAAACACCTGTTACTTTGGGTGGGAATACCGTCTTAGTTGACTTCATGGTGATAGAAGACCCCTTGGACTTCAACATGCTCCTTGGACATGATTATGTCTATGCCATGCAAGCTGTGGTGTCAACATTCTTTCGTGTGATGTACTTTAATCATGGCGAAGAAATTTTCACTATTGATCAGTTGGATTTTCTTGATACATCTCCTGACCTAACTAGAGACCAGGACTTTCCTTTATTGATTCCCAGTGTTTCTATAGACACTACCCCACCACAGGTGAACTATGTGGCCTCTTGTCCTTTGTGTTCAATTTCTATTGAGAAGCAACCTCTATTTTTATGCTTACCTTCTCGGGACTTGGTCCCAACAGTTGACCAGGTGAGTCATCCTATACAGACTGTAGATCCTTCTCTCCACTCTGTTAATCCATTTGAAAGTTTAGACATGTGTCGTATCTCGGATGATCTCCTTCCTTCGGATGAAGTCTTCCTAGAGTCTTTGATACAGTCTGACCTTCTTTTGGATGTTGGTTCAGTTGTGACTAAGTCTAACTCTGATTTGCTTAGTAAGCCTGATTTTCCCATGAATCGGTCTTCTTATGTTGGTCTTGTTGAGTTTTTGGACTCTCCCTTCGAACAACAAGTCAGTGATCCTGATGAGTTTGATTTTTCTTATGAATTTTTCAACTCCTGTAATACTGATTTTGTTCCTACATACTCTATCTCCCTTGTTGATTTTTTCTCTCCTTCTGAGGTTGATCTTACTGATTATAAACCCTCAAGCCTTGGTTATATAGAATCTTCTTTGATCGATTCTTCCTTGACTTTACCTTTTATAGAAGATAGCAAAGTCACATGTGTTTCTGCTAAAGTGACCTGCATTAGATCATTTCTTTTGAATATGATCTTGATGTTGTTGTTTCTTGGAGACAGGATTCTTAGTTGGATTCACAACTATTTACTGGCCTCACCTTGTGTTTCAAGTCGTAACTGCATTTGCATGTGCCCTGCTCGCGCTTATGAACCTGATGTCGGCTTCCACGCTTTTAGCTAGTTGTATAAGTCCTCATCTTTTTTCTCATCATCGCTAAGCCTTGTATCATTTTGCCTTTGAAACTTGACACCCTTTACCTTGAGGAGACATTCCCCGAGTGTCCTTATCTTGCTCACTTTACTTGCATTATGCATAGGTTTGTTCCTTGCGCTTGGAACTAGTTTCGCCTGCCTATGACACTCGTCTCCTCGCATTTAGAGCATTCCTTTTGCTCTCCTTCAAGCTCGTTAAAAACAGTAAGGAGGCCGCGAGTTGACTTTTTCGGACTCGTTAAAACTTCACGGAAAAGATTTTGAGTTTCTTTAGGCCCAGGTCTGACTCCTCAAAATAGACTTGACTGCCGAGTAAACTTGTCCATTCAGGCTCGTTAAGAATATGTGAATGGGCATCCGCATTGGTGGTAGGTTATCTCTTTCTCGGACCATGTGGAATAATATGAGAAAGGAACACTGTCTTTTCTTCAGAATTGAGAAGAGTATTCTCAGGCATAGGTTTATCACTTTTCCAGACCTGAGGGACTAAACTTACGAAAAAGGAACCCCCAGTATGAACTTAGTTTTCTCTTTTTCGTGCTCTCGACCAAAACATAAAAAATATTCCAAGTGTACTTTGTGTCTTTGTAATGCTCGTTAAACCCTAAAGAACAAAGCATCAAGTCTATTGTTGTAAGCCCCATTTCTCGTAATCAAGTGGATCTTTCCGAGTGATATTGCCTTCCTTCACACTCGTAAAACTCAGGCTATATGATGCTTTTGAAGGAGCGTTGGGTAGGTGGTAATTTAACCTTTTTCGGACCTTCCCGACTAAGTCCGAAAAAGGTGCGCCTTTTCTTCTTCAGAAGTTAAGAGAGTTCTTCTTTGGTTTGTTTTATACTTTTTCGGCCTTAGGAGACTAAATTGTACGAAAAAGGACCCCCCTGGAGTCTTCTTTGCAGTTTTCAAACTCTCTAAACTATGAAAACACTGTTGAGCATGTACTAGTTTGGGCTCGTAAAATCCACGAATTAGTGCTTTATCAAGCATTCTTCTTTCTTTTCTTCGAGCTTGCCAAAAATGAAGATGGTCCCAAGTTTGCTTTCTTGGACTCGTTAAACCTTTACAAGAAAGAGGGGAAGAGAAGTTCATTCACCTGTTTTTTGCATCATGGCAGCAAGTTTTGTTTCCTTGAACAAAGCACCAGTTTTGAGTCTATCAAACAGTTGGGTCCTAGTATTTTGACCTTATCCTGATTCATAGTTTCTTACTCCTCCAGTTGGTCTCTTTTCCAATTATATGGGGAATCTGTCAATGTCTCCTACATTGCAGATTTGTTTCGTTGGTCCTTTTGTGTCAAAATCTACCTAAGTCACTTTTGTGTCGTGCTCGTTGTTCAAGGATTAAACCTTTGTCGGCCATTCTGCAGTTGCATTGACCTTTTGTGTCGGCCATTCCCTGGTATCAGTTCATTACATCATGTCTTCGGCATTTCTTGTCATGAAATTCAGTACCAATTCCATCTCCAATTAGTCTTTGACTTACCTCATGTTGAATGATGAAGGATGCCTTAATGCCTTCCTTCCAACGAATCTCTTCCTATCGACTGCAACACATCTTGCTCTGGGGATGAGATTTAGAGTTTTATGACAGTACCTTGGGGATTGTTGTCATCAATGGCAATTTCCCTCGCTATTGGGTAGTGGGAATACCTTAACGTCTCATACTCGATGGATTCTTCAAGTGTTCGACTTCAAGTCCTTGTAATCACACTTGTTTGAATGTACTAGGTACCTTGGGGACCATTTTCATTAACGGTGGTTTCCCTCGCATTTGTTAACGGTTTTCATTATTGACCGGTAATCAAATGGTTTCCTCCATGTTCAACTTCATCTCCTTTATTCGCATGGTTAGGATTCGTACCTTTTTTGGGCGGTTTGGATTGAAGACCTTGGGCTAACAGTAGCATTGTCATCTTTTTCTATTGCCCAAGTTGCGCAAGACCTTGTTACATTTTATATGACATTTTGCTGAGACATAGATCCACCTTGTATTTTTGTGGCTATGATCGATTGTTGAGTATGGATTCACCTTGTTCATTTGTGGCCATGACTCCTTTAGATTTGATATGGCGCCTTTTTGCATATTGAGCGACCATGGTAGTTTAATCAGTTATACATATGTTGGATCCGCCTGTATCTTTATGGCGATGTTTTGTATATGGACTTATATGTCCCAGAGATCAGTTTTTCTAACATTTATCTCTCTTACAGGTACCTTTGTTCGAGCCTTTTGATCTTGGATTCTCTGCTCTCTCCATACTCAACTGTTTCCTTTATAATGTATTTTTGCTATCATCTTCCCCTCTAACCTCACACATTAGGGGGCATCTATTATAGCACAAAATGAAACATCTCTTCCTGTGACCACTTTCCCATGATTTCGTCGCATGTCGGCACTTCCATGACGACACTTCATGAAAGTCATTGAAAGTCACTGAAAAAACACCTATCTTGGAGGACCTGTATCTTGAGTTTTGTAACTCCATTTGACTTCATCTCTACACTGTTGGAAATATGTTTCTGTTAGATAAAACTTTCCAGAAGACACCAAAGTCTGAAAATGCCCAGAAATACCCTAAAAATGAGTTTTTTGTCTGTACGCGACTTTCCCTTAAGGAAACCCGCGTATGACACATGAATTGTCAGTTATACAACCCGTGTGTGCTTTTATAAGTGACTTTCTGTACTAGCAACCCGCGTATACTTTTCGTATACGCGACTTTCTAGTTATGCAACCCACGTATTCCTTTTAAAAATGTCAAAAAACACGCCTTTTGAAATTCGGGTAGTTTGGGTAGTTATGCAACTGACTCCTTCAGTTGCAACCACTTTTTCTTCGCCCCTAACTCTTCCTTAACCATATAAATAGAGGTAGGGAGGTCCATGAGAGGGGACTTGAATTTTTGCATTGTTATGCTGGAGGAATTGGAGCTCTCTTTGCCCACACCTTTTCCCTAGAAGCATTCCCTTGTGTTGCAGAACTTGGAGGCTGAGTTCTTTGGAGAAGAGAAGCAGCAGAACCAGATCAAGGTTTCGTGAGGTGTCGAACTTGAAGAGAAGGTATACTTGTACTTGTTTTAAAGATTAATAAAGATGTGATGTCCTTCTTATTCCCAAATCATTGTTCAATGTGTGATTGAATCTCTGTTTATGATCATATGATGATGTTATTCAGATCATTAGTTCATTTTTATTTGATTATCATTGTTTTATATGTGGTCATAATGGTTTGAGGAAGGTATATTTCGTTTTGCAGGTCTCTTGGAGCAAGAGGAGCAAGAAGAGGATTGAAGGGCTGCTTGGATCAACCTTCGTTTGGCTAAGGTATGAACCATTCCAATCTCTGAAACTTGCTTATATATGCTTGTTGAACATTATACATCCACCTTTCAACCCCAGTATGTTGATGGCCTCTTACACCCTAGCCATAGGATACTTTCCTTTACAACAAAACATATCATAATAATACACTTATTTGTTAAATTAATATAGATCATTTTAATAAACTAATAATATTTCTTATTTCAACACAATATAATAAAACCATCTCAACTTTAATATAAATATTTGATAATATTAAAAAAAAATTAATAATATTTTAACAAGAGCTATGAGGTGGAAATGTCCCCGAATGAAATGAAAGCTATAAAAACAAATAAAAAATTTAAATCTAATTGTTTGAGTCCATTAATTATAATGACAACGTAATTAGTGATAACATTAGCTCATGAATATCTATGGAAAAAAGTTTTGAATATAAACATATGTTTTCCCAAGAAACAAATACCAAACAATATAAATTAAAATCATAACATGTTTCTGCATAAACAAACTCTCTACACCATTCAAGATAAAGAAAACTATAAAATGAGATATAAATACTTTTGAATAATTTGTAAACAATCTAGATAATAGGTCGTTGCTTAAATATAACCAACCCCAAGTTGAAAGAAAACAAAATTTTAAGTATATAGTATCTGATAAAATAGTAATTGATTTTTTTTGCATGCCACAATTAGAAGCACAAGCCTTCAAAAGAGATTACTAAAGCTATTATCTTAACCCTACATGGGTCAAACTACATGAAGTGATACATGAGAGCCAATCGAAATTCCTCCAACTCAAAACCTAGAAGTATACAACTTTGCAGGTATAAGAAGCATATTCATGAGTTTAACCTTATTTAATGTAAACGGATAAAAGATGAGGAATGACCAGGAGAAGTGGCACTCCAAGTTATAACTTTGACCTGTTCATAACATAATAAATGATGAGCTTCCAATACTAGATAACAATCATCTTGGAAAAACAAAATTCCTACTTGAAAGCAAAAACCCAAAAGAAATTTGTCTTGTGAAAAGAACTAAGTTCATTGAGCTAACCGAGGGTAAAGTTTCTATTAAAAAACTAAGCCAAAATCGAAAATATAGGATATTTTTAAAAATCCGATAAACCCCAAAGTTGTATTCAAGATGACTATTGCGTACTTGGATGTAGGTATCCAAGATGAAATTGATCAATAAGCCTAAAACCCGCAAAGAGAATATATATATATATATACACACATATACAAAAAAAAATATTTTGCAATGCACATTAAAAAAATAACAAAAATATCCTATCACACTATGGAATCCATTACTGCAACAAATTTTTTGAAACATGAAAAATAATTATTATAACTATTATTAAGATGACGTCACTCAAACATTGATTAAGATTTCTAATAATAATAATAAATTACTAGTATCATTTTTCACTTCTACCAATATCCATTTCAATATCCATATCCATTCACATAGAAAATAAACTAAATAAAGTTTAAAATAATCTACTATTGTATTAATACTTCCCCGGTAGTTTTTTCAATAAAAACATAGATTGAAGATTGTTCTCTAAATATAGGATAGGCACTCTTGGTCGATACATCTCTCTCTCTCAGTAGAGAGATTGCATTACTAAAATTTCAAGGTGTTACATTATAATGTCATCACGCAAAACACCATATTCTAATACTGCACCAAACAAACAAAAAATGAAAGAGAATGGAGTCTACTTTAGAGATCATTCCAAGAGAGTATCTTCTTTTCTTTCCTGGTTGACTTAATTCCCCCCCCCGAAACGTGTCTCCAAGACATTTAAAGCTAGGCTCCTGGCGTTCAAGCGATTCCAGCTCATCATAGTCAATCTTCAATTGCTCCTTCAAATTGTCGATCTATCATAAAATATCAATATCATTATAACAGTGATTCAATGTTGTTAGCTAAAACAAATAAAATCATACCAAAAAAAATGTGAAAAAGGATGAGTTCGGTAACCTGTTTTTGCAATGTAAAACATTTGGACAGGCAACCATGAATTGGGTTCTATATGCGAGCGTTTTCCTGATATAGTTTACTTCCCATGACATCATCTCACTTATCAACATCTACCCTTCCTTCTAAAAGAGACAAAACCATCAATACAATCATTCTATTCACAACATATAAAATCACTTACTTTGACATAATTAGAGAAATTGATCTTGAGTATATGCTCAACATTTGCAGGGTCCGTCATGAAGAGAAGCTTGAAACCAATGTACTTGGCTTCGAATGCAAGGAAATGCATTGCAGAGTTTGTAAGTCAATCAAACAGACAGTGTAAATTAGGTGTCATCTCTAGGGTCAAACCCAAAAGGGGCCATGATTTGGGTCTCGCTGAAATAATTTGATTTCCTCTCCTCGCGCACATCCAAATCCAAGTCCCTAATGATATGCCCAGAAAAGTTGTCATGACTGAGAATGCACAAAATACCCAATGGAAATTCATAACCATGTTGCACTTTGTCATACCTTCTATCATCTCTACTAAACACACAGGCATGGATGTTCTACACTCGGCCAAAACCATGTGAATTGTTCATTTCAAACACAAGAAATACTCTATAGGTATTTATATAATATGATATTTTTGTCTCTTTTCATCAACTGAGCCATTTACGTAAATTTTCGATTCATTCTAATTACGTGAAATACCTGTATGAAACATCACTGGCCTGTAATCCAATCACCTTGCAAAAACAAAATTCCTACTTGAAAGTAAAAACCCTGAAAGAAAATTGTCTTGTGAAAAGAACTGAAACACTGAAAGAAAATTGTCTTGTGAAAAGAACTGAGTTCGAGTTTCCAAAAAGGACAAGAAATGAAGACATCACCATTAACCCAAGTCCAAAAAGGATAGGCAATGAAGACACCGCCATTAACCTAACTTAAAAAATAGAGTAGACAGGTTATTCTAATGCCTAAGTCTATTTGGAATTTTCCTCAATAAACATTTAAGGCTCCCACGGTATGTAGTATTGCTGAATCAATAAACAAAATCTTTGCTACAATAAGAAATAAATGAAAAAGCATGGAAAATACCCGATTTGGGCGTGACCGATGCCAAGAAAATCCACGTCGAGGAGAATGCCGATGAACAGGTTCCCATTGTTGATATTGATTAGCAAGGTTTGTTGGTGCCACAGCCCGGTTTAGGATCTGCAAACCGCCAATGGATTTTTTGATAGGTTTTGTTACATAATTGATATCCATAATGGGTTCTCTAACTATAATGGGTTGTCTATAGGGATCCCTGATCAATCCTCTCAGAGTCTCTCTGGGGTCAATGGTACAAATTGAGGAGGCAGGAAAAGAAACTTTATGGGTATATGGCATTGACCCGGCTCCTCTTTGAATGGGAAGAGATTGAAGGGGGTCAAATGTACAAGAAGAGAATGGGAGGTGGGGAAGAGTTGTGATACCTTGCAGGGATTCCACTGTGAAGTAATCCTGGCTGAAAGATAAATTTGGTAAAGGAGCCCTTGCACCGCCATGGCTGTGTGCGTAATCCATTAGGATTACTGATTGCACTGCTCAAAGATAAATGAAGAAACAAATAATCTCCTACGCTCTAGTTTATTTCAATGAAGACACCGCCATTAACTACCCTCTACACACACCATACGGTGGCCTCCATAGACAATAACTCATGTATTGTTCTTCAAACGTGGTGCTTTCTAGAAATGTGTGCCATGCTTTCCAGGAATGGGTTTCCATAGGAAAATAAAACAAAAATTAAACACAAACAACAAAATCGAATGTCCACCACATTCACCAGGGCGTAAATGTGACAGTACTTTGCATTCTCCCATATATTGTATTTCAATTATAAAATTTAGATAATCTATAAAAAATAAAACTATTACCGCTCCACCCTACATTTAAAGAAATCAAATTTATTAGTATTAATAATTTTAGATTTTACATAAATTTATCGTAATTAATTACTTATAATTTATTAAAATTAAAACTATTACCGATCCAGGAACACATTGATCATTATGTACTTGAGAGAATGGGAGAACATAGATTGGCTCTATGAAAGAGAAATTTGGCGGTTCAGAGTTGAGGATTCGAAAGGTGGAAGGTCTGACGGATTTTAGCGTAGGTGTGAGATCTGATAGACGAATAGTGGGATCCTCCATATTTACAGATCGGGGACATTTCGATCCCCCTAGACCATGGTTCAGTTCAGAAGGGTAGGTTTCTCGATTGCAAACTCGGGCAATGCATGCCAAGGGAAGTCGAGATTCCTACGATGAAAGATAGGTCCTCGAAGTTGAGGGACCGTATTCTACACATGTAATATCATGCCCTAATAGGGAAATTTGTGGGTTTACAGCCTTTTGAGAAAGCCCTAGTTTGGTGGATCAATTCCACTTGGAAACCTAAAGGTTACTTCGATATATAATTAGGTTCCAAGGGTTTTTTTACCATCATATTCTCCAATGTGGAGGACAAGCAACTGAGTAATGGATGGAGGTCCATATTTTTTCCATCCGGCTGGACTATTCCTGAGGCCCTGGAAGGAAAAGTTCTTTCTGGAGAAAGAAGACATGAGGGTGGCACTAGTTTGGATCATATTGTACTTGTTTACAAGAGAATACTAGGAACCTAAAATCATGGAGGACTTGGGGAACACATTGGGTAAATTTATTAATATTTCATAGTAAACTAGGGTTTAGCGATACACAATCTATGCAAGGATATGTGTGTATATGGATATGACCAAAGAACCCCTCGAAACAATAAATATGTCATGGGAAGATGAAGACTAGGCCCAATACCTGGATTACGAGTAGATCCCGTTCCGATGTAGAAGGTTCCATGAATATGGGCTTTTAGTCAAGTATTTCCAGATGAACCATCCAAAACCATCATCACAGAAGGAGGAGGAAAAGAATGACCAAGGATTTACCTGAGTCTCCTCAAGGAAAATATTGCGGAAGGAAGCAAGATATACTTAAGAAGACCACAGTATCCAACAAGTTTGAGGTGCTCGAGGACATGATGAAAGAAACCCTAGAAAAACAAACAAAGGTTATGCAGGGAAACAACTCCATCTGGGAAACTAAAGACACTCGACCCACTTCTCGAGGGGAAGAAAAGCAACATCAAACCTAGAAATAAGTTGAGCCAAAATTTGGGGATGAAGCAGAGGATATGGACATAGGGGAGCTAGATCTGAAATGGATCAAGAAATCCTTTGTTGAGAAAGGAAAAGGGTACGTTTTGCAGGAGCGAGTCTGTTTGCTGAAGGAGGTGATCCTCGGGGCTAGATAGAACAACCAACTAGGGATTAGTCCAGGCTATCATAAGGAAACCAAGCGAAAATATGAATATCCTAGTAATAAAATGGGGAGGAAGTCGAACAAGCAAAGAGTAGCACAAGCAGGGAGGTGACTGGTAGAGTCAGGCCCGTACTCAACCATCAAGGAGGTCGTAGGTCTGTAATTTATAGTCTGCTTAATGAATATTCTATCATGGAATATCGGGGGCTTAAACAACCCCCGTAAAATTAAGATGTTGAGTAAAAGGATTAAGAGAGCTCATCTAGCTATGGTTTTTATTCAAGAAACAAAATGCACATTTGACCAGATCCATGAAATTGGGAAAAGGATCTATAAGGGGAGTGAAGGCATGGGTATCGATGCAAGAGGATATGCGGGGGTATGGGGATTCTTTGGGATCCCTCTAGGGTTTCTTTAGAGAGCTTCTGGGGAACCCACTTCTTTCTCTCGTTGGAATTCATGGTAGGATTCCCTGTCGAAGGAGTGTTAACAAATGTCTATGGTCCTCACTCAATGGGAGAAAAGAGGAAGTTCATTAATAATATTTAGTCCATCCATGAAAGCCTTGGTGAGAAACATTGGGATATAGAAGGTGACTTTAATCTCATAACCTCTCTGGCATAAAATAAGGGCGGCAGATGCAGGCTTAAGGAGGAATGTGAGTCATGCTGAGACACAATCGAAGACCTAAATCTTGTATACATCCTTCCGGGGGAAGAATGGTTTACCTGGAATAATAAGAGAGGTGGGGATAGACACATTTCCTCCTACCTAGACATATTCCTGGTCTCAGATTCTATCTTTGAGTTGGGAAGTGAACTCCATTTAGTAATCGTCTTAGGAGCGGGGTCAGATCATTGGCCAATTGAGTTAAGGTGGCATTGCCTCTCTCCTAGACATATTCCTGGTCTCAGATTCTATCTTTGAGTTGGGAAGTGAACTCCATTTAGAAATCCTCCCAGGAGCAGGGTCAAATCATTAGCCAATTGAGTTAAGGTGGGAGGAATTGAGTGAAGGCCTAGGAAGGAGCATGTATCAGTTTCAACAGAAGCTTAAAGTCCTGAAGAAAAGATTAAAAAAATGGAACAAGGAAGAGTTCGACAAAATATTTGTGGAAACAAAATCTTGGAAGCTAGGTTGCAAGAGGTTCAATACAAAGGAATGAATGAACATTATACTCCCAACCTACAGAAGGAGGAAGCCAATCTAGGTGCTAAAATTGAGGAACGAGAAAGACAGGAGGAAATCCTTCGGCGTCAATCCAGGAGTAAGTGGCTCAAGGAGGGAGAAAAAAATTATTCCTTCTTCCATTGCTCGGTCACCCAGAGTATAATGCAAAACAAAATTCTCTGTCTAAAGAAACCTGAGGGAGCAAGGGTTGAAACGCGAGAAGAAATAGAAGCGACTTTAAATCATCACTTTGAAGACATAATGATGAATCCTCAGTCAGACAGACAGAGGGACATTAAGCAAATTACCAGGCTCATTCCTTCTCTACTCTCTCAAGAGTAGAATGATCTCCTAATGAAACCTATTTCCCTGGTCGAGGTAGAGGAATCAGTCTTCCAAATGGAAGCGGGTAAGGCCCCTGGCCTAAATGGATTCACTGTAAATTTCTTCCATCACTTCTAGGACTTGATCAAACTTGAAGTCTGGAAAATTGTGGAGGCTTCAAGGGTTTCTCAGAAGATCTTGCCAGCTTTGAATGTTATGTTTCTCACTCTTATTCCAAAGTGTGAGGTGGCATATTCCCCTGAAAAAATAGGCCTATAGTTTGTGAATGTGATATGCAAAATTATAACTAAGGTTATAGCTAACCATCTCAAACCTATTCTCCAACATTTGATATCTCAAGATCAATCAGGCTTCGTGGAATGAAGGCAGATAATAGATGGCATAATCCTGGTTCACGAAATGCTTAACTCCCTTAAAATTAGGAAACTCCTGGGCATGATGATGAAGTTGGACATAGAAAAGGCCTACGATAAAATCAACTAGAAATTTATGAGAGGTATGTTAATAACGGTTGGATTTTAGTTAGAATCGGTTGAATGGATCATGAATTTAGTCTCTTCAACCTTCTTCTCTATTTTAGTGAATGGAATCCTATCTGGCCTCAACAAGCCCTCGCGAGGAATAAGACAGGGGGGCCCTCTTTCCTCATTTCTCTTTATCCTAATAGTTGAAGGACTAGGTAGATTTATGTCGATAATGAGGGACAACAATGACCTTAGAGGTCTTAGAGCTCACCCAAGGGAAGAGAAGCATACCCGCCAACAATTTGTGGATGCTACTATGTTAATGGGGTACATCCTTTGGTCCTAGAAGCTATGAAGTTTAAGGAATGTCTCACAATATTTGGTAAAGCTTTAGGTTTGGAGACCAATAATTAGAAATCCCAGGTTTTTTTGTTTGACATGCCTCACATCACTCGTTGTAATATTTGTTGTATTTTGGGATTCCAAGAGAGCTCCCTTCCATCTAAATACCTTGGTTCACCACTAGTTTTCTATTGCTAAAAATGGGTCATGGGTGGAGCTGGTGGATTGTATGAAAAAACGTCTTTCGAACTGGAACTTGAGACCCCTAAATCTGTCAAGCAGACTAGTTTTGGTGAAATTTGTTCTTTGGGCTATGCCTACATACCTCTTCTCTACCCTGACAGCTCTGAAATCTATCCTGAAAGAGATAAGAAACATTTAGAGGAAGTTTATGTGGAGTGGAGCCATCAACGATCATAAATGGGCAATGGTAAAATCAAACACGGTGTGTACCCCAAAAAACTAGGCGAGGCTCGACCTTAGGGATCTTGATTTAGGAAATCTAGTAGGGGGAGAAAAAATATGGTGGAGATGGGTGACCCACTCTCAGGAGCCTTGGGAGAAGGTTTGACACACAAAATATGCATAGGAGTGGGATAAGTGGGACCTCATAATATTCTCAAAAGACATTCTAGGGTCTCACATCTAGAAAACTACTTGGTGGGGGAGGTTGATAGTCCAAGATCATAGCTTCTGAGAAGTTAGGAACGATCAAATGAAAAGGATATGGGAAGACTCATGGCAACAGATGCCACCCTGGGCCGTGATGAAAGTATCTGTCGACTCATTGACTACTACACTAACCAAGGAATTATGAAGGTTGAGGACCTATGGATGGATCAGGAAATCGACCAACATTTTTGGGTTTATCCAAGCTGGGACTGGTGGGATCAAAGGGGGTCAAAAAATGAAGCTGACATAATGGAAGAAGCCCTGGTCAATAGACAGATTAGAAAACACACTGGGGCAGATAAACTTAGATGGGGCTTCAAACCATAGGGTATCTTTTCAATAAAGGAAGCCTATGAATTATTGACAGAATCAGATAACCAACCAACGGACTCAAAATGGACAAAATTATTGAAGAAAAATATTTGGCCTAAAATAACTATCTTTAGCTAGTTAGTAATGCATAAGCGGATTCTAACAGCAGAAAACTTAAAAAAGAGAGGGATACTCGGTCCTTACCGTTGCAGTCTTTGTGAGTGAGCAGACGAACCGTTAGGACACCTTATGGATGAGTGTCTGTTTACCTCTAACATTTGGGACCAGGGCACAACAAGGTTCCGTAGATTGGACCGAATCAGACAAAACCCGAACCGAACCATCGCAGAATGGTCCAATAAACTGTTTCAGAAACCCATTCTGAACAAACTCTGGGAAATATTTCCTTTTTTTTGTTATGGGAAATCTAAAGGGAGAGAAATCTCATAATGTTTCAAGGGAAATCTCGACCGTCTCCCTAGGTTTTGGAAACCATTTTTTCCCAACTTTGGAAACTATCAGAATAGAGGCTTGGAGGGATGTGGATTGGGAGGTAGTGGGTCCTGAAGCAATCATTCTAGAATCTTGGGGATTGCCGACTTCCTCGCAAGTAATTATCCATGAGCAACGCATGAACAGAACTCTATCGAGTGCGAATCTTTGGCGTCCTCCACCCATAGGGTTCTTCAAACTCAACTTTGATGGGGCCTCGAAAGGTAACCCAAGGCAGGCTGGGTATGGGAGTATCATTTGGGACTCTAGAGGAAATATGCTTGGCTTCATCCTGGAGTTCATAGGGTGGGAGATAAAAAATGCGATAGAGTTTGAAGGGATAATTCAGGGGTTGGAAATGGCAAAGGCTGGTTGTCGCTCTTGATAGAAGGGGATTCCCAGCTAGTCATTAATGTGGCCACAAAGCTATACAACGGAACCCAAATTTTCAAGGTGGCCAGGTCATGGCGTTTAGAAAGCAAGGTGGAGAAGCTTAAGGAAATATTGGATGTAGGGTTGGTCGTCTGCTTCAACCACGTCAAGAGGGTGGGGAACAAGGTCACGGACAAGTTAGCAAACATGGGAACCAACACCCGTCGAATAGTGAAGGAAAGAGATTAGAACGAGCTAGCAAATGTGACGGCCATGGATACCTGTACTCACCTCCTACATTAGGATATGCGTGGTATGGATGAAGAGGGGAGGGAAGGACAGGGGGCAGTCCCATCCACTTAATATGACAAATGGGCAACGTAGGGAGAAGGGAGGTGACATCAACAGTTTTACGTGCGAGTATTAATTTGGAAATGGATAACGATCAAGTTCAGTCCCTTGGGAAACAAGGTATATGGTCATAAATGAAGGAGATAAATGGGAAATTTGGGCTAAGGCATGAGATCGATTTGATCAGTACTACGGCTAACCGGCAAATCATCATCGTAGGTTCAGAGAATATCATGATTCAAAATTGGAAGGTTCCATTTAAAGAAGCTCAGGGTGGCGGAGAGGCTCATCAAGCCCATTGGAAAGTGGCCTCAATTGTCGTTTTGGATAGAGAGCTGCAAGATATGAGGAAGTTCATTGTTATCCTGATCCAAGCAACAGTCAACATAATGGATGCTAGCAAAGGAAAAGGGAAACAAGTCTTAAGTGGGGATAAGGATAACGGTTGGGCAACCCGAGCTCAGAAGAAGGCCTTATGGGAGTCCCGTATGTTTGAATTAGAGCTGTCATCAGAGATTCAACAAAAAATCAATTGCACAGAAAAGCAACTCTCGGAAGAACTGGATAGGGATACTCTCCATGAAGAATGTTGGAAGTCGGACGAGTGGATCTTGGACCCAAGTCACAATGTGGGTCGTCTTAGTTTATATGAAAGAACGGTGGCTCTCTTCTAGTTTATGAAAAACTTCATCGGGCAGTCGGCTTGGGAGAAGGAGGGGACGACGAATTCAAGTGAGTCCATGGAGCGATGGCGATGAGTGTTGATACGGATCCTGAAGCAGTTGAACTAGAAGATGGGCCTCTGCTTGTAGTTTTTTGGGATCTCAACTCCCTCGGTTATGCCCCGTCCTACAAACCCGACGAAGGATGGTGGTAAGAGGTGTGGCGGTTTTCTTGATATCCCATACATTCTACTGTAATGGTCTGGTTCTGGGCTTTCTCCTATTATCTTTTGGTTGTTTTTCCTACTTGTCTCATCTAAACCAGGTTTTTGGTCTCTAGCTGTTATATGGTTGATTGTTTAGTTGTCTAGCCCTCGGATAAGATGGAAGTTGTTTTGGTCAGTGGTTCTGTTAAGGGAATCTTTTGTAATAGGTTGTAATGTAAGGATGGGTTTGTTAACATAGTCTCTCTCTATCCCATTTGCCATGTTAAATATGTCATGACAAGGGGAATGATGTAATACGGGTTGTAATTGTCTTTCTGTGATATTAATAAAATATTTCTTACTTAAAAAAACACTATTACCAATTCATCTTACATTTAAAGAAATCAAATTTATTAATATTAATAATTTTAAATTTTACATAAATTAATTTATTAATATTAATTTTTTAAATTTTACATAAATTTATGCTTAAGTGTGATGAATAAAAATGTTTGATATCCAAACCCTCGAAAAAATCAATCTTCTCTTTATATTATATAGGATATTACCATGCTAAGCTGAGCATAATACAAAACATAAAATTTGTGGACATTGAATCCAAAAATAAAAGAATAAGGACACTCCTTTTATATAATTATAAATAAAAGAACTTATACTGCAAATACTATACAACAACAAATCTCCCAGTGGATTGTTGACTTTCATAATCGACCTCGAGTGCTTACAAATCCCCGGTGGATTTTGAATTCCATAAATAACCTTTTATGAATATAATGATTTAGGTAGATCCCTCATAAACGCATTTGTCTTTTTTTGATATAATAGTTTATAACCGAAGGAGTTATTCTAAAAATATTATTTTTACCAGTTGAGCACATATCATAGGAGTAATGCATAGTAACATAAGCAGTCTTCTTCATTTCTTCTCTCCAAAGAGATACCCCAGAGATGATTCTCCTCCGGGCACACACTGCACTTTCGTTGAAGGACGCTCCTGAAAACATAAACATGAACGCATGGATATAATTTAAATACCATCTAAACCCTAAGAAAATGCCTGAGAAAAAAAACAGTTAAAATCGAATGGAAGATCGCACTTACTGTAATGAAATTCCCATTGTTTTGGCCATCTACCCGATGGTAGTTATTGGAAAATTTAACCGTGCTGCATGATGGAGTCTCTGAATTTGCGACACACGCGTTATCGTTGGGAAGAGATTCGTTACTTTTAGGGTTTCCTTGGGTTAGCTGCGTGTTTGAAGGCTGAGCTGAGCCGAAAAGGTAACCCAAAGAGCTCTGCCCGCCACCACTGCTAACACCACGACCCATGATATAGTAATGCTGTGAAACTCAACGACACTGTTATCAATCAAACTTTGCTTACAAGAAACAGCCAAAGCCAGAGGAGGTTGTGGCTACTTGGTAGCCACGAAGCCTTAAATAAAATGACCAGATGTTAACTGTTTGAATGAGATATTAAACCAAATCGAAAGGTTTACGATATTCCATTGAAGAAAAGTGCAAAGGGGATGGGATATCTATTTGCAGGACAGATTAAGCTATAAAGAGGAGCAAAATAGTGCAATGCTGACATGCAGATTGACAAAGTAAGATCTGATCGATTTGGTAGAAACCCACATTATCAAATCAATCGCCCTACCGTTCTTCTTTTACAGTTGGTATCAATCATTGCCCGGCCGTGGAGCTCTATGGTGGCCAATAGGAAAACATTGGTAGGTATCGAGTAATTGCGTGGGGATTTGGAGCGGAAAAAAGTTGAGAGAAACGACGTCAAAGGATTAAGGGGCGGTGAATCTTGTGTTTACTATCGTTTTAGGGTTTGAAATGTCTGTCACCAGGTGGGCTACTTTCGTTGAGTTTGAGACTACCAGGACGGTTAAAACGTCTGAATGTGAAAACTTTGCAATCATGCAGGTCCATTTGTGAGTAACAGAGCTTTTATTACACCTATTGAAAACTTTGCAATCATGCAGGTCCATTTGTGAGGATTCGAGGAAGAGAGATTTCATTACACATATTGAATCTAGAGGTCTGAGGGTTAACTTGAGTTACAGTTTTCAGCTCTAAAAAAAAATGATTTTCAAGGTTCTAGATGAGCTTGTGATGGAAGTCACTTCCTAGATATTTATAAGAATTTCCTTCCTCCAAGTTTCTATTGTCACATACAAAATTGTCATAAGTACCCTTATTGGATTTGGTAATCATGATTTTTGTTTTTGTTGATGTTAATGGCCATGCCCATATTGGTGCAAAAATCCTTAATAATTCTTAATTGCTTCTCAAGATAAAGGGGAACATTTCCATAAGAAGATATAATTAGCATAGAGAATAAGCATGATGACTATTCCTACTAAGGTCATGCCAACACAACTTACTTCTTCTAAACAAGCTTCTAGCTTATCAATGTAAATGTCGAAAATAGTAGGGGAGAGGGGGCACCCTTGCTTAACTCCAATAACACAGTAAATATCGTGTGACCATCCTTGGGTGTTTTTGAATTTGGAAATCGCATTATAATATAACCTTATAGTCGCAGCCCTATACTTGAATGGAACCTTAAATTTTTCTAATATATTCCAATGGTTCTTTTCTAAAGTCCACAAAAAAAACAAAAATGGATTATTATTAGGACACTCCTTAGTGATGATCCTAAGTGTAATGAGGTGTTCCATGGTTAATTGATGCCTTATGAATCCTACATAGAATTTAGCATGTTTTCCTTTGTTTTATAAACATACGTTGATCTTCTTTTCCAGAATAATATCATATAGCTTGGATAAAAGAGGGCTAATCATATGGCTTGATAATTAGGGGGGTTATCTGTATCTTTTGTTTTAAAATAGAAACTATAAGGCTCTCATTCAAAAGCTTAAGGAAGCCATGCTTGAGTCTAAATTAAAGAGATTGTGAATGTAGGGGATGAGGACATGCACTTTGATTTTTATGATTTCTTCTTGGTACCCTTCAATGTCTTTATCTTTTCCATTAGTTAGGCTCTTAATCCCAAATTCTATGTCTTATAAACAAAAGACTTTCTCAATTGTAAGGAAGGATTGAATGTTATCCACAACATTTAGGGACACCTGAAGCTTTTTAAGATATGATTTCAAGTTCTCCAAAGAGATCTTATTATTTTCTTTAGTTTTACAAGTTAGAATTCACCATCAAAAAATTTTAAGAGGTGTCTTAGATAAGTGTACAAATTTTTCCTGACTTTTATATAGTAGGTATTTTTTCTTTATTAGTGCTTTGTACTTATTTATATTGTTGTCTTTCAAGAACTCATCAATAACTTCCTTAATTTCTCTATACACATGCCTACATTCATTATCATACCAAGGGTTGGTTCTTTTGTTCTTCTTTTTACTAGAAATTTCAAGAGAGAACTCGTTGAAGGCAGAAGAGAGGGAAGTAGCTAGTAAAATTATGATAGAGGTCTTCTATATTGGCCTTATTAGAAAGATGGAACAAATTCTTCATTAAATCATTTAGAAAGCCGTCTGTATTATTTTTATCGAACTTTTGGGTTTGATAATCTTCCTCTATGGGTTTGTTATGCATGGAAAGATTGAGGGTTATAATTAAAGTTCTATGATCTTAATTAGTCCCGTGGTCAATAAAAAGGGGAAAATATGTCAAAATTTATTATCCCATTGTACAAAGGGATATGAAAAATGACACAATTGAACACACTACTTCCAAAGCCATGAATGCAAGTCATTCTACTTGAATTTAGTTGCTTCTTTAGGTTGTTTCATATTCTAATATCTTGAGCACTACAAAAACTGGACTAACTCTCAGCCAAACATATTTATACCTAGATAAATTTAGAACTTATATTGCACATGCTAGCTGAAGCAAGGTCTTTGTCTAACCATAGAGGATTAGGGTTGGAATAGTTGCTTAAAAAATATCTTTGCTATTTGAGGTTTGAGCTTTGAAGTATCCCACTAGTTACATGATATTGTTAACATTTATGAGGCTAGAAATATCATGCTCTAAGACATTATAGGGACAATTTTTATCTAAATTGCAATTCTTATAAAAGTTAGATTTAATAAGAGCGAAATAGAATATTTATATTTAGATTTTTCTAGCATTGATGTCTATTATTTCCATCCAAACATATTGATTGGAAGAGTATTTCTTATATAGTCTAAAATTGGGATAAATGCTTTATCTGATGTAGCGAGTTATGCCTCTAATCCCTCTACAAGAGGATCACTTGTTCCATGTCGACCATAGAACAAAGCCATCTATGTTAGGGACCTTAGATTCTTCATGCTCCCAAGTTTCAATGAGTAATATAAATGAGTGTATCTCAGGATCCAACTTAATTATGGATACTTAACTATGGCTAGCAATATATGCCTCCAATCCCTCTACGAGAGGATCGCTTGTTCCTTGAGGACCATAGGACAAAACCATCTATATTAGGGACCTTAGATTCTTCATGCTCTCAAGTTTTAATGAGTAATATAAATCAGTGTATCTGAGGATCCAACTTAGCTTGGGGCCTCTATTCCATGGGAAGCCTTAACAATTTTGAGAGAGGATCCAGAGGGTGTCAAATTGTTATTTACTGGTATCTTTTTGGTTTCGATCTCGAATGACAACTTTTATGTTTCTAATGATCACCCATTTTCCTTATTTCCTGGCTTCTTTTACCTTTTGAACCTCCTTTCTTAATTATGTTTGGTATTTTGGAACGATGTCTCCATTTGTAAATATTCCTAATCCTTTTAGGCTTAAAGTTTTACTAAGTATCCCAAGTTTATGGTCATTAGAGCTAATCTTAACCAGGATTAGTCTATTTTTAGTTGTCCCAACCTCTTTGCTTCTATGAGACAGGTTGTTTCCGTATTTAGCCTATTATGTAGTTCTACCTTAACTATGGCTAGTGTATCCTCTTTTGCTTCTTCTTTTAAACCAAAATTTATGAGTTTCAAAGCCTCTTTGTTGTGATCATGTTCTAATGCGTATGCTTATTCATCTTCTCCTTAATGGGTTTGATTATAATATCTAATTAACTGTATAAACTATTTAGAATCAAATTTTTTGCTATTTTTTCTTAAGCTCTTTAAACATGTTATTTACATTATATAACAACATCTTCAAAATTATAAAGCACATTAATTATTCTCTTATAATAAAATAAAATTGAAAAAAAAACTTTATTTCGATGGGTTAATATTAAGTGGTAAAAAATGTAATTAAGTTTTTTTCCGAATTTTATAATTCCTTTTTTTATTAACTTTAAAAAATATTATATTTTTATTATTTTTATTTTTATTTTTATTATTTTTATTTAAAATTTTGAATAATTTTTACTAATATAGGTCTATGTACTTTTTATGTGAAATCATTAAAAGACATTATCGTCATAGTCATTAACACATATGTGATTCCTCTTTATCTTTTTAAAAATTTGGAATCATTAAAAGAGCATGGTCATAATCATACATGATTATTACAAGGTATATCATTTGAAGAAAATAATGTTTATATATAAAGATAGATATTGAAATGATAGCGCTTTATATTTTTAAAGGTAAAAAACCATTACAGTGAATGAATAAAGAAAGAGTAAATAAAAATATTCTTATTATAGATAAACACTTTTATGAAAACAAGTTAAATTATTATAAAAGTTTATTTATTATATAATGTGTTATAGATTTTAATCTTAGTAAAATAAGAGTTAATAAAAATATTTTAATTTTAAATAATTACTTAAATTATGATAAGAAAATAATTTATTATAAAAAGATTGTAATTTTGTATATTAGATTTTAATATTGAAATTTATTGATATTTTAACAATAGTTTTAATTTACATAAATATTGTAATGAATATTTTTTATCATTTATAATTTAATGGTCGTGAACCTCATCCATACGCATATCTAGAAGAAAGATATGGTAAGAA
This sequence comes from Pseudotsuga menziesii, assembly GCA_001517045.1. NCBI lineage: Eukaryota > Viridiplantae > Streptophyta > Pinopsida > Pinales > Pinaceae > Pseudotsuga > Pseudotsuga menziesii. Next base: position 329,861 of record LPNX010178261.1, read on the forward strand.
ATTTGTCGCATGGCTTCAACTAAACCATCTTACTCACATTGCATGATTCAAAGCATGGAGTTTATGTCACTAATCTTAGCTCGAATAACTCATAATTATGCGTTCCACAATGACATTTTGGGCTCTACAATTTCCTCCCTCCTCATATTTGGTTATCCAAAGACCCAAACTTCTCAACGCTAATGTAGGGGACTAAGAGTAGAAATCAAAGAAAAGATGACCTCGAAGGAGACCTTGCTCTGAGGATTGAGTAAGGGCCCTTCCGACAAGTAAGCCTAGTCACAAAACAAATAGTTGATGGATAAATACCCGACATTGATCTCCCAGGATGCTATTGAACATGCCCTTAAGAGGAGCCTAGGAGCTAACATGAACCTTAAGGGATTCCTTTACAGTTGTAATTCGCCTGAACCATCCAGAACTGAACCGGGGAAAGGCACAAAGACGAGACCATGACAAGGATCAAGCAGGTGGGAGTTTCCAAGCTTCATTAGATATAACATCCTCCCAAGGGATATTAATATATGTCATTAATTTTTCCATGTTAACATAGGAGAAGGGGTATGGGGAATAAACCTCGCACAAGGGAACTTTGATCCAAGAGATATTCCTCGAGAAGCTTCATGAACCAGGTGGCGTATTCTTTCCATGCAAACGTTAGAAATTTTTATTTCCTTAGGTTGATACATTTTATCCAAACATCGATTTAGTAGAGCCCAACTTTGATTCATTAATTCATATGGGTATGGGATCCACTTTCGTCATGGTACACCATCCATGTTTACATATACCCCTTTGTCTAAGATAGATCCTTGATTTTTCCAGGGAATCTGCAATGGAATTTTTATGCCTTCGTATATGAAATAGGCGCAAATCCTTTCTCTCCTTGAGATACCAAAAGACACACATTTGTATCCATCCTTGAGTGCTCTCATTTTTTCCTAGACCTTTCCTGACAAAGTGGATGACAAGTAAGAGTCACCAAAAAATGACCACTTTCCTCACCTAATGAATTGTAAGGATTTATGCTCCCATCATCAACACCAGCCATTTTACCTAGTTATTTGTTGTTATTCCTTGCCCCTCAGTTGTCTTGAGGGCTCCAAACAATTTCCCAATCATTGTCATGATGGCTCCAAATAATTTCCCAATAATCCATGTTTGTCCTAAGGGCTCCAAATGATTTCCCAATTTATTAGATGAAATGTATGTTGATTTGTATTCCCCCTTACTATAGGAAGCAACAGATTTCTTTGTTAATACTAGCCATCACCCATATAGGGAAAAGCATGGTCAATCACAAAAAAAGAGTATAAGAAGAGAGAACATATTTAATTATAATGATATTACCGACAAGGTTGAGCCATTGAATCCCCCAAGCTTGGATTTTACACTTGATTTTTTAATCTAGAGAGCTTTCCTAGAAAAAACAAATGGGAAATCCATTAAGCCCCAAATCCTTTTCTGGGTTTAATCCCTTGATAGTCGGTGTGACTTCTTCCTCTGAGATTGGCCTTACCAATATCTAATTGTCTTCTTAATGAGGAAGTACTATAATTTCTTTTCACATTTCCTCCTTTTCTCATGGGTTGGTTCTACCATGTTCGGTGTACAACTCCTTGAAAAGAGAGAACATCACTTCCCTTATTACATCATAACTTGCAAGCATGTACCCTTCCCTATCATCAATCCCCTTTATCACATTCATGTTCATCCTTTCTTTAGTATGTTTATGAAAAAATGTCGTATTGTGATCTGTGGCCTTTAACCAAAGCTGTCAAGATTTGAGGCACCATGCTTCTTCTTCCTATCTAGTCACTTTAGACATTTAATCATTGATATCATTCTCTTTTTGAAGAGTTGCAACTGATATCTCCTCTTACTCCATTTCATTCTAGAGATTGGACAAAGATGTTGTTGCTTCCTCTCTTTTTTTCCTCGAGTCTAAAATTTTATTCCTTGCCCATCCCTTGAGAGCCTGCTTGACACGTCTAAGTTTGTTTTCCCAAACAATGAATGGTGACCCCTAAATTTAGATATTATAGGAAGAGTGAATGAGTTGCATACCTTCTTCCTCCAAAGGACAAAGAGGATTTAAGTGAATAGGGACGGGCCCATGAGGCTCAAGTAAGACAAAGGATACGGAAATAGTATTGTGATCAAAAGAAGTAGAGGCAATGATGCTTAACTACAAAAAAAACTTGTTGAATAAAGAAACCATGGACCAGGATTTGATTTATGCTAGCATCAATATGACCTAGTCCATTCCACCTATTTGTCCATGTAAGAATCCCTCTTTTAGGAGGGATATCTACTAAGTCTCAGTCAACCATAAATCTCTCGATTTGTTCCCCAAAGGGGTCCCTTACTTTGCTACCACTTCCTCCTTATTTGTGGGAAATCGTACCATGAAATCTCCTATGATGATGCTACTGCAACAGAACCTTGCTTAACGCAGAGGATTCAAAGCAAATTCAAAAATTCCACTTTACTTCTATAATGAGTTAAGGTGTACACATTAAATACCAAGATCTTCTCTAACAAAAATAATGGAGTTTTATTTAATCTTTTTTATTTTTTATTTTTATTTTTTATAAATATTATATTTTTATTTAAAAATTATTTTCAATATTCTAAAAATTCTTAATTTATTAAATATGATTTTAATATTATAATAAACCTTTTTACTATATTAATTTTAAATTATAATAAATATTATTGGATATATTTCAAGTAATGATTTTAACCCTAATCTTATGTGGTTATATGAGGACCTTGTTTTAGTTAGCATATACCAAAAAAACTCTAAAGACTTGGTTGAGATTTTTTTTATAGGGAGTTAATAGAGCTTTGTAGTTATCAAGATCTAATCATTTGAAATGGTCTTATGAAGTGGCCAAAATCTGACCATATGACTTGTATCTATGGTTTGAGTAATAGTATCATAGATTATGTGACATATGATATCCATGCATTCAACCAAGTAGTAAATTTTTACATCTTAAATAACCATAGCACAACTTTGACCATAAACCTTTCACCCTAACTCTAAACTTTGAGAGACAGGTAATCCCTATAACAAAGAATTATAATAACGAAAAGCACTTAATCTTCGATAAAAGTAAAATTGGTATACTTTTAATCAAATTAAATGTCATGTTTGTTCTCAAGAAATGACGTCATTTATTATTTTAAAAAAACAATAAATTAAATATATCACTAAGGACAATATTAAAAGCTATTAAATCTTCTATAATACAAATGGATTGAGGATGATAAAAAAAACTTAAATAGTAACGACTATATGTAAATACTTTACATGTTATTGAATATAGCGGTCTTTGGAACAAGTTAAAAAGTGATGTTATAGAACAACACTACAAGAGAGAAAAACAAGATGATGAGTTATGTTTAGATATAAAATCAAAATATATTTATGAACCTATCAAATATAGAGACGAATTAAATTTCTGGAATATCTTTTCTCTAATCGTTTAATTGAAAGAATTAATATATATATCATGTATTAAAAAAATTTAAAAATTACATTTTAATAAACTTTGATCTTTTATATTATTGGTAATAAAATAAATTAAAATAATAAAACATTAAAATAACATTAAAAATTTAGTAAATTTTATTTTAGTTTTTTTTAATATCAATTTTAAACTTTATTTTTTTTTTTAATAATATATATATATATATATATATATATATAACTTTTTNATTAATTTTAAAAATAATATTATTTTTATTTAATTTTTTTTCATTCAAACAACTTAAAATCATTAAAATATCATCATAATCATTAATATATTAAAACATACATTAAAGTTCCTTTTATCTTTGAAAGAATTCAAAATCATTTAAACATCTATAAGTGATTACACTAGCATTTGCACCGAGAGGTGCAAAACAACGCCGAGGGGGTAAAAATATTGTGTCTTTCCGGAACCAGTAAATTACTTCAACAAAATCCTGAGTCTCCGGTTTCCGATATCCGAAATATCAGAAATCGCAGATACCGCAAATAACCTTAACAAAAATCCTGAGCAATTTCAAAACCTGGACTTAACCGATGGTTTTCAATACCGGCAATCGACAATCTTCTATTTGAACATGTAATTACTTTGAAATCAAGAAAATTGCATTTCCATGCTAAAAATTAAATAATCTTCTCCACATTCGGCATTATTATTTCATAATATTAACATCGAAACAAAAACAGTCTCCATTAAAAACAAAAATTATAATTATAAAAACTAATTTGACTTTTCGGCGTTCCTTTGCACTTTGTGAAATGCGAGTTTTAAAATTTTAGGTCAACATATTTTGATTGAATAAAATTTATCTTTGGTAATAAATTTTAACTTGTTTTACAACCCGTCTTCCTTGATTGCGATTTTATATCGGAATTCGGAAATAGCGGATACGACAAATAACCTAAAAAAAACTCATTTTTTTGTTCTGATACCCGATAATGGGAAATCGAAAATTGGAAATTGTGGCAATTAATTTGTTTTACTTAATAATTTTTTGTGTTTTCCCAATTTGTGATTTACGAGATTGCGAATTTTTCAACTGAATGTAAATGTTTCTGAGTTATGAATTTTGCAAATCGGAAGTGTAAATGTTGTGAAATTTTATATCTTATGGTGTTTGGTTGATCTTGTCCGTTGATTCATAAGAAATATACGGTCAAGATTATTTTTGTTGCTTTAGTTGGATTTTTAAAGAATCAAAATTGGGTTTTTTCACTCTGCCCAGGGATTTTTTACTGTGCATTTCCTCTCTGTCTCAGCGTGTAGACTAGTGATTTTAACCTGAAATTTTTCACTCTCTGGCCTTTTTTTTTGGTAAATTTAAACTCTCGTCGTTTTTAGACATGGTTGCTAAAATTCTAGAGCAGAAAATCAAAAATCCCAATGCAGGTGTTTTGACTAACACCAGTGGGTATGTGTCTAATTCCTTATATATGGACTGGTCCAAAATTTATTCTATTTTTGACAGTGATGATTTTTCCTCTGTTGCTCATGATCAAGGTTTCTACATGCACATACACAATTCTCAGCTCCATTGCATTGCCGCGAGACCTCCTGTTATGCCTTACATGGACCCTGTTAAGTGGGCATTGGACCACGTTGACCTTAACCAATGAATGTTTAATGATATTGACAATGTCTCTATTGCTTCGTTTGATCCAGATGTGTTTGTTAGGGCTTATGGTTTGGAAACTCCCAAGCAACCTTTCTCATTTAAATTTTTTTACGAAACCCCTGCCAAATTGAATAACGAACAAGTGGTGAAATCTTGGCTGGAAGACCCAACACTAATGATTTTTGTTTCACTTTCAGCATATCCAATTTCTTGCTTCAAAGAGCCTTTCTCATTGTTGGCCGCCATGTTTTGCAGGTTATTTGGCTTACCTAACTGTTCCTTATTCAAAGTGAAATGGGTTCCTATGGCAAACCATGTTTTGCTTACAGGTGATTCCTTCAACTAGGCACAAATTCTGTTTTGCAATTTGCAGGAGGAAATTGAAAAATATCAGAGAACTCTGGCCAATCAGAAACCATCTTTCTACATGTCAGGGTTCATTGTGGATGCATTTTATGCATGTTCTTGTTTCCCAGAGCTAAATTGGAATTGGAGTGAGAAATGTCCACATGTTCATATATATTGCACTAATATGTGGGATGGAAATTTCATACCTCGTGTCTATGAGCTCTGTGACCTATTTCTCGAGTCAATGTACTACAAAAATTTTAAAGCTGATGCTCCTGCATTTTCTGAAAAAGCTAGGGAACTCATTTAAGTGTATGGTGACTGGTATGTGGGAGAATATTTCTCTTACATAAGGATTTGGGGCAGCAATATAGTGCACTTGCTCTGAGAATAGTTCCAGACCGAATGGTGCTTCAAGAATTTTCCTATCAGGCTGTGTCTGATGGGGCTTTTCCCAAGTTGACCAAACATAAGAAGAAGGCGTGGCCTAAATTTCCTGTGAATCTTGGCAATATTTTGGTACAGAATCCAGTTCATGCATGTTTTTTGGGAAAGGAGATTTCAGTTATGAGCTTGGGCGAGGTATTCAAAAGAATGCATGACCCAGCGGCTTATTTGCATAATCTATTTACTCATGAGCATGTCAAATTTCAATATGTTCATGAAAATGATCCCGATGATTCCATGTTGCGAGGAGCTACCACTTTTCAGGATGAGATTTGTAAAATGAGTAATCCAGAGACAAAGTTACATTAGTACGCATATGAAAAGGATATTAAGAGAATAATTCTCCAAGAAAGAGCAAATAAACTAGCACTGAAACAAGATCTTGACAAGGAGAAGAGAGAACAAGAAGTGAGACAACATTTAGCAAGGTCTATTACTGCTGTTGGTGCTTAACCTAAGGACAAGGGAAAAGGTGTCCTTGATGGCCCATGTAACGCCTGTTATTGAAATCCCACGGAGCCCGTCTCTTACAATAATGGAAGATATGTCAGAGAAAGGGGCAGAACTCAAAAGAAATTTTGAAAAAGTTGAGTCTCAACTGCAAACTAAGACAGAGTTAACTGAAGTAAATCCTAAAATACAGAAGATTGTAATATTTTCTGAACATGCTCAACTACCAGAGGCACAGACAAAAGAAAAGCTGATTTCTTCGATCTCAATTCGCAAGAAAGAGGAGACGCTTGTTCAAGAATTTTCTATCCCAGATATAGCTATGCAAGAATATTCTATACAAAAGGTAATTTTTTTATCATCAACTCATATTTAAAGTCATGATATGAACGTGGAAGAAGACGTTGATGATGTTATGACTACCGTTGTGTCATCTATCCCAAGCATCCAAACCTGTTGCAGCATGTTAGGTACATCATCTTTCCAACATTGTTTTTTCGAGGTAAATTTGTCATCAACAATGGTAGCTACTATTAGCATGTTCACTAGTTCAGTTGATTCACCTATTCATTGTTGTGCTTCTTCCTTTTCATCAGCTCAACCTGTCACTACATCCCCAGTACCCTATATTTTTCAAGGCGACATTCCTTCTTTCTGTATGACTCTTCCTGAAAAGGAGGATTTTTCTATATCTGATTCTTTTACATCAGTCACTTTTACCTTTGTTTCTTCTCATATGAATATTCTCCCTCTTAGCATAGACATTCCTTTAAATCAAACCCAAACTGATCCTTTGATTAGCATCTACCAGCAAAGCATTTCATCTTCTAAATTTATGGCATATTTTGGAGAAGATGCAGTTGTATCATTTGGAAAATATTATTAGAGTAAAAAGGATAAAGCTATGGTTAAAAGGGGAGCCAAGAGAGCCAGAGAAAGCTCAGGAAAAAATGTTCCTGTCGTTGGTGAGGTCATATGGAAGGCAGAGAGGAGTGATATGCAGCAAGGTGCAGTGGACACAGCAGCTGCCATGGGATTTTTTGCTGGAGCTAATTTTCAATGTGTCTCACAATTAAGTTTGGCTCTTGGTGAAAAACAGAAAGAATTGGAAAAGGACAAACTGGGGTTAGCAGAAACACAACAGAGGCATGAACAACAGATTGAGCAATTGAAACAAGAACATGAAGAGAAATTAGAGGAATGGAAAAGAAAGTTGAAGAAGCCAAGCATCAGCTTCGGAATGTAGAGATTGTTAATCAACAACAAGCAGAACAAATTGCTCTTGTCAATCAAGAACTGAAACATGTCCATTTAGTCTCAAAAGGATGCTCTTTTGTCAATGTGAGACCTGACGATTTTAAACACGTACTTTGTAAAATACAGGAAGAATTTTGACAGGTTGTGATAGATTTGTATAGCTGTTTTAATGAGATGCAAGGCCTGTACGAGAATTTTTTCAAGCATTCTAAAACTCTTAGGGATCACTATCATCGGATGAGAGCAACATCCACTGCTTTAGAGCAAGTCATAGGTTGGAAAAATCATATTAAGGAAAGACCTGATGGCTTACGAATTTTAGACAAGTTAGAGCTTAAAACAACTAAAGTTTTGATTGAGACATGGGAGGAAATGTGCGATTCAATTGAAGCTTTATTCAATGCGGGACAAAAGGTTTGTGAAAACAGATGGTCTGATTCAAAGAATTTGCTATACTATTTGAGTTTACCTATGTTGGAACCTCTCAGTGAGGCACTTTGTCCTAAAGTTCATTTGGAAGAAGTGGAAAAGCAGTTTGATGATACCAAAGAGTTGATCCAAAAAATTAGTTAGTTAATGGTGCAAGAGATTGAAAATGGATAGAATTTCCCCATGTCTCGATAGCTCAGATAAAGCTGTTCATAAAAGAATGGAAAAAAAATCAAAAGGGAGGAAACTTTGTCCCAAATTTGCAAGAACAATATTCAGTTGAGGAATGCTCATTTTCAAGAAGTTGATGACATTCTAGATTTATTTTTGAAATGGCGTGCTGCCCTTGAGCAAGGCTAGAAACTATTTATTTGTGTAATTGGACATTTTGGTAATATTTGCAAATATTTATGTATACAACTGTGCTGTGGAAAGAGATTTCTATCGTGAATTTGGACTTATTGTGTAAGTCCAAGAAACAATGTTTTTTGCATTTTTTGTATTTTTAACACTTAAATGGTAAGTTGGTCTAAATTAAGTTTGAAATAAGTAATTTTGATTTGCATATTTGTACATTAATTGGATGTTTTTTTCATCTGTTATATTATGTAATAGTTGTCTCTTCAAATTATTAGTTATCTTGTTTAGGAGTGAGTTTATGCTCAAAGTAATTTTAACTTTGCAACTTGTTTGGGAATATATTAATGAAATACACTTAGCTTTTAGGGTTCTGGCGTCGCAACCTGAAAGACACTCTGAATTGATCTCAAAACAATTTTCCACATTATAATTAAAGAAATGGTCCGATTATTTAAAGAGTGCTCATGATAGTTTTGCCCATTTTTTGTTAGGGTTATTTGGGGTATCCTTGATTTACAATCTCCGATATTTCGCATGTTGGAAGTCTTAATGAAAGTATAATAAAAAATAAAAAAATGTATGATTTAAGTGGGTGGGCGAACTAAATTATTTAATTGGTCAATATATATATATATATATATATATATATTAAATAATAGGTTGTTTGTCATTTTGTTAAGGTTATTTCGGGTATGCTCGATTTTCGATATTTCGGATATCGGAAACAGGATACTCAAAATTTTGTTGAAATAGTTTGCTCGCTTCACGATTTTCGATTCTAGAAATATCACAAAAAGTCGAAAATCAGAAATATCAAAAAAACAATTGTGATATTTTGTGATTTTTTGTCTTATTTCCGGATTTCCTATTTCCAACATTTCGGATATCCAATTTCTGGGTATCGAAAATTGGAAATTTCAATTTTCTTAAGGTTATTTGGGGTATTCTTGATATTGTACATTTTTTCTTATTTTACTAATATATACCAAAAAATTATAATTTTTTCTCCGTAACTTTGCAGTCACTTGAATAATAGTTACATGCAATAGAATACATTACTTGTGCAGTCACCTATCGAAAACCAGAAAATTCCATATTTTGTTAAGGTTATTTGGGTATCCCCGATTTCGAATTTCAGATATTTTAGATATCGAAAACCGAGGACTCGGGTTTTTGTTGAAATAATTTGATTTCTTCCGGATTTCCAATTCCGGATATTTTGGATATCGAAAACCAGAAACATCATTTTTTGATTTTTTTTAAAAACCTGTTAACAATAACATTTGTACTCTTTGGTTGGAAATTGCGAACACGTAAAATAACAGTTATTTCGAAAATGAACCTTTTTGAAAATCGGAAATTAGGTATAATGTTTTGCAAATCGAAAATTTAAAATGTGATTTTTTTTGTTTTTGTTTTTTTGTTTTTGTTTTTTTGTTTTAAGTTCATTTAAGAAAATAAGACTTGATCTAAAATTTGTATACGTTAATTTAATTATCATGAATCGCAAATCATGGATACTCCTAATAACCCTAATAAAAACTCGAATTTTCGGCTCTCGATATCCGATTTCGAAAATTTGGTGTTGTGTTTCGGAAATCATGATCAAATTTTATAAATTAAAAAAATTCATAATATAAATACTTCATTTTAAATTTGTTTATATATAGTGGAAATTATATGATTTAATTTTATTTGCAGAAATAACTTTATAAGTGATTTAAAATATAATATTTTTCAAGAATTACAAATTTTAAATATGACGTTTAAATATAATATTTTTCTATTAATAAATATGGAGTTTAACCCTGGATATGAATGATGAGAGTCAAATTGGTGTAGGGAATGGACAGGTATATTGTCGCAGATTGACGTTGTACTTGTTTATGTCATCTATCCTACACTCATTACGCATTAATGAAGTGGGTCTTGTTGTGCAAGGTGGTCAACTTTTTGATGATTTGAGTTTTAATGATCGGATTGGAGTTGATTTGGTAGGAAGGTGTATCATGAAAATTATATGCATTTTAATGCTGAGGTGACAAATGTCAAGTTGTCGGTAGTGACATTTCTAATTCCATTTTGTCCGAGATGGCATTAATTAGTGGCTGGAAACGAAGTTCTGTGAGCATGTATCAACTTCAATGGAGAACACCGTAGCTATTGAGTTAAGGGATGATTTGACGCAGTGGTCATTTTGTTATGTGGTTACAGTTAAATTTCGCACGTAAGTGGTACAACAATCTTTTTTCTATATTAATGGCCTCCTGTTGGTTTTAGCGTGATGATGAATCTTTCTCCCTTATTCCATTCAATTATTTCTTGCTTGACTGATTGGGTGTTGGGACATTTTTGTTGTTTCTTGATTTTGTTCAGCTGTGTTTTGTTTTGCATCTGAACCAACACACTATGTCCAAGCAGCATGGCACATCTCGCCGTGTTAGAAGTGGTCGTGGTCGTGCGCAGCGAGGTGCGCACGGGACAAAGGTAGATGGTTACAACAATGATATTTCTCTTCAAGTTCAGTCCATAATAGATGACTGGGAAAGGAGGCTGGTAAACGAGAATCTTGCTCACGATATTAATGGGGTAAGCCTGAATCAGTATTGGATTGTAAAAAACATGATGGGGTCTCTCGTGGAAGAAATTCTAGAGAAATGGAATAATAGTAAGTTGGCAATTTCAGAGTCTACGTCGAAAATGTTGGACTTAGATATGGTTATCATGGAGAGAGATATAATGGACATGTGGAAAAAATTAGCTGTGAGAGTTGACTCGTTGGGTGACATAGGTAGCAGAAATGTCTCTATGGCTCCAGAAATGAATGTTAACCCGGATTTTACGATACCTGATGTATCTACAATGCATGTTACAATTAGCCATCTTTTCAAAGGAGGTCTTGAAACTGATGCTTCTGTGGGGATATCGGATGTCTCTATGAAGAAAGCGAATCTTTCTATGGGGAAAGTGGATGCATCTGTCAAGAAAGCGATTTTTCTTCCGTTAAAGCATAGTCTACCATTTAAGGACGAGGAAGTCTGTGGGACTTGTCCTATGGTTGAGGAAACACATGACACGCAGGATCCGGTTGTCAGTACCAACGGTGCTAACTCATGATCTTGTTTCTGTTTCATTTTTTTATTTTGGTTCATTTTGTTTACTTCTAAGTTTATGTTGTTTTTAAGTTTTCAAGGTCTCTTCGTAAACATTTGTTCATAGTAATTTTGTACTTATCCCCCCATATATCACATGGGTTATTGTGGCTCTTTTGAATATGTCTGTAATTTTATTTAAACTTTACTTAGCCAGCAGCATTCATTTTTTGTATGGTTTTTATGCTCGGTACACATCAACTGTAGAGTTTTTTGCTTTTAATGGATTAGAGGGGTTGTTAGAGCATTGTTTTCACTTGATAAAAAATCTTAATTTTCTGTAATATTTTTTAACGAATTTGAGTGGTTGTTAGAGTATTGTTTTTACTTGATCAAAATTCTTGATTTTCTGAAATATTTTGTATAGTTGATTAATAGTAATGCAAAGTTACAAAAAAAATAAATGTGAAGTTTAAAGATGTAATCATAATAAACCTAAAGTTAAAGATATAATATACGTGAATAGCTTGATATGGGTATACGAAATTTATTTAAATATCTAATGAAAATTATTTATGTTAATAAATATCAAGTTTGAAGATGATTCGAGATCAATATTTGTGAAAGCGAAAATTGTGAATTGTATTTGAAGACATAAGATTTGTGTATTTGTCAGAAAATCTGAAATCGGGGCATAACATGTTCATTATTTTCACATGTAAGATTTTGGGAATCGCGAAATCATAATAACATTTCGCAAGAGTTAGTGAATAAATAGATGCACCTACTAAGGAAAATATTATCTAGACCCCGAAGAAGAAAATGACATTTTAGTGATATTAATACACAAAACTAAAGTTTTACCCGTTTTGGAACTTTCAAATTCGGAAATTATGGAACTTTGGTTTTTGTTTATCTGAAAAGATCAAAATTTCGAGATCGAGATGAAAGACACAATTGAAAATAGTTAAATGGAATTTGTGGGTATATGAAAATGATTTTCACGTTTTGTTTTCACTGTTATTCCTCTGCTAAGTTCATGCCTATTTTAAATTTGCTCTTTGTTATTTTTCATCGTTTTATTTTGACTGCTTGTATTATTTTTGTAGAACTTATTACTCTCCTCTAAATTTGGCGGACATTTGGCTTGTAAACTTGGTTTCATTTCGTTTATTTCTCTTAATAAAACTAAAGTTTAAAGATGTAATATACGTGAATACCTTGATTTGGGTATATGAAATTTATTTAAAGATGCAATAACAATTATTTATGTTAAAAAATATGAAGTTTAAAGATAATTCGACATCAGGACCACTGAATGGATTTATTGTTCATTTATTTTAAACGATTGTTTAATAAGAAATTTCTAAAACTGGAATCGAAATTGTGCATTTTTTAGTCTACAATTCGACATTTTGGAATCTAGAGATTTTGGAATTAAGAATTTATGAATATATAAATCTATAAAAATTGTGGTAAATGTTTATTCATATATATATATATATATATATATATTTACATTTATATATATGAATGAGGTTCAACTGATATTTTCCTCAGTAGGAGGCTGTATTTATTAACTAAATCTTACAAAGTTATTATGTCTTTGGGATTTTTTATATTTATAACTTGGAATTAATGTGATTTGTATATGAAAGGCTGGAATGGGAAGAGAATCCAAGATGTGAAATATGTTGGATTTGAAACATTTGGTGTTTGGAACATGTGATATTGATGATCATTTAATGTTAAGCAAGATATTTCATATATTTAATAATTAAGCAACAAAGAAATATTTATATTATCATAAGGCATAGATGAGGTGACAAATTTCAAGTCGACACATTATGAGATAAATTAAGGCTGAGAAAAAGTGAGGGTAACGGTCACTTCTGTGATTAGTATGATGACGTTATGTTTCAGTGTTCTAAACGAGCGGCGTTATGATGGCATTAAAGAGGAGTCTCATCCATCTGCACATCTGAATTCAAAGCCTTTACTCCTCATGATTTTGAGATTCCTCCATAATGAATTCACCCAGGTATATTGAAAAGAGTTGCCTTATCATCCTCCCACCAGGTATTTGTTTTTATATATGCAGATATTTTTACGAAAAATATGCTTTGATTTTGAAAATTACAACATAAATATTTTGTAAACAAATTATTGAAGAATCAAACATTTTGTAAATAATTTCTAAACATTTTCGTTTATAACATTTGACATGGAAATAACTCAAATGTTAACATTTCAAATTATTTGAGAAAAAAAGTTGAGTATGCATTGTTCGATATCCGAAATATCAGGAATATGAAATCGTGAATAAGGGACCTTAAGAGAAAATCGACTTTGCGGTTTCCGATATCGGTTTTTGGAAATTGGGTATTGTGTTTGGGAAATTGGAGAATTTGAAATATCGGCAATAGGAAATCGCAAATAAGGGAAATACTAAGAGAAATTCGACTTTATGGTTTTCGATATCGGTTTTCGGAAATTGGGTATTGTGTTTCAGAAATGGGAAATTTCAAATCACAATGGGGAAGGGAGGAAAATATTTCAACAAAAATGTGAATACGAGTTTCCGACATCGGAGATATAGGAAATCGGAAATCACGAACGCAGAAAATAACGGCCGTTTCAAAAATGAACCTTTTTTACTTATATTGGTTTGAAATCGGGTATCATGTTTTGCAAATGGAAAATTCAAAATGCGAGTTTTTTTGTTTTAACTTCATTTAAGCAAATAAGACTTGATCTAAAATTTATATACGTTAATTATTTCGTGATAGCTATAATTATTAGCTACATAATAACTTTCGCAAAGAGTGTTTTTGTTCCTGAGACAGTTTAGTCTAAAATGCAAAAAAAATTAATATTTCTTGGATGTTTCTTGAAACAAAAGTATATGTTTTACTATAATGAAAGATGGTAAGGTAGCAGGTTGTTCATTGGAGTTGTAGACAATATGAGTGACAATTTGAAAATGCTTGAAACTTATCAATTTATCGAACATATATTTATATATTTATATATGAAATACCAAATAGCAAAATAATATCTACCTAGAAATGTGAATAGATATATATATCAAATATGAATACGTAAGGACATATGTTTGCAGTTTCAAATATCCCAAATATGGGCAAATCATTTGAACAAAAACTAGAGTCTCATCTTTCCAATATTGGAAATATCGCAAATGAGAAATTGCAAATTAGACAAATTACCATAGCAAAAATTCGACTTTGCGATTTTCGATTTTTTATTTCGGAAATTGAAAAACCGAAATTTGAAAAAACAAATCTTCTTTATTTAAAGTTCATTTAAGGAAATAAGAGTTTATTTATAAATTTTATACGTTAATTATTTCCTGATATATAATAACTATCCTTGTTAATAAGTTTTACACTAAGTGTGTTAGTTTCTTATGAAAGTTTAGTCTCAAAAGGCAATTATTTCTCCATTTTTTGAATGTTTCTTGAAACAAATGTGGATTTTTTACATTAACAAGTGGGAAAAAAAGACAGTACATTTATAAAGAAAATAATGAGAAGGTTCAACCACAATTTGCTTTTAAAGACTCTGAAGCAAGTAAGCTTTCCTCTTGTTTCCTACGTTGGACAAATGGATTGTCTTGCATTCAAGAGTATCTGGAAAAAGAGAAAGTTCAATGAATACGAAGGCCTAAAAGAGATGTAACTCTTGATATTGCAATGAATGTGAGTCCTTGTCTATCAGTGTTTCCAATATCTATTATAACATTGTGTAGGGTCATACCTTGGGCTTTATGAATTGTTAAACCCCGTGCCATACTAAGTCGTAGCTACAGGATCCCCTTGTTATTGGAGATATTGGAACATAAGTAGGATTCAAAACATCCCATAAGGGTCCTTTGTAATAGAGGAATTGGAAAACAATAAAAGATGGCAAGCTAGGAGGTTGTTGATTGGCATTGTACACAATGTCAATGACTTTTCCAAGTGAGTCGTTAACAAGTCTTGCTTGAACCCATAAATTAGAAGTTAAAATGACTTGTTAACCAATTGCAAGAAGGACCTTTAATGACAATTGCTCATTGTCAATGGATCCCTGGCCATGTTTGTTCCTTTGTTCTGCGAATCAATTTGTAATTGGCATATTAAGTTGTTTCAGCATGTGTTTATTGTGCAGTGCAACCGAGGTATTGGTGGGATATAAGTGGATCGATTGTTGAAAAGAGAAGCTTTCCACATCTGAAAGGCATGAGCTTGTTCTTGTCATTAGGAGTGCCCAGTCTTCAATAGTTGGTGTTCCATTTCGTAGGTTTAGCAAGAGCTGGTGAAAAGTAGTTTGAGAATGGCTATTTCCTTGTCGAAAAATTGTTTCTAGCATGATAAAAGTATTAAATGCATGCCACAGAGTTGTTCCAATGGATGATCCTGCAAACATGGGGATGTCCTTTATAGGAGGAAATTGTCCAAAGTCACCAACAAGGATTATGGAACAACCACCAAATGGCATTGTACAATTTGAGGGGAAAGCTTGACGTAGTCATGCATCAATTTCAGTCAACATTTTTGGTCTGATAAAGATCATTTCATATATCAGAATATAGGGAATATGGCGAAGTTATTCTTGAAGTTTTGAAAGGGATTGGCCTTCAAGGGGTTGCATTTCAACAATGGGTATTTGAAGAGAAGAATGTATTGTAGATGCATGTATATTAAAATCAGCAACACCAATTGGAGCAAGGAGAAGAAGTGTGCAGTTACTTTGTTCAGATGGAGTTTGTAGTGCAGATTTTAAGCAATATATCAGGTGAGATTTTCTAGTGCCTTTAGTACCTTGAATCACCATTTTGAGTGATCGAGCAAATGTAGTATTTCTAAAATGAGAAATGACAACATAAAATGCTATGCGTTGTGTGGGAGACAAGGAATCAGGTGAATTGGACAACGAGAGGTTGTCTTCATGTAGTTGGGTGGACAAGCGATTGAGGTCAATAAATGATTTTGATGTATGATGCAAGTCATTGGTTATATTTTTATGTGTCCAATCATGATTTTTGTCAAAATCACGATGTCCAAGCTTTTCAAGGTCATCAATTTGGATGTTGTTGCCTGGTCACATTTGAGATAGAAGTTCCCATTCATCCATGTTATGAGACAACGGAAAGGTAATAGCATCGGAATTTGAATCATCGGATAGAGGTGTACAGGGTTCTTCTTGTGCACGTTCAACATGCCAAATAGTATATGCGCCTTTAATCAGTTGCCATTGAGAAATAATTTCAGAATTTTTTGTTCCAATATCCTGAGGGATGGAACGAAAAGGTTTGTATAGAATAAGTTCGCTCCAACAAAATGGTTCAAAAGATGAAGAATAAAATGGAAGAATGGAAAGGAATTGTGGATAGACTCTAACAATTTTGTGATGTATGTTTTGTTTCCATGGATTTTTTTTCGATTAGTAGAGAAAGACCAAGAATGAGCAACTTCAAGTAGGCTTAGATGTTCAAGAACTAGTGGTCTTTGCATGTATACAAATATAAAGGGCGGATTTGGAGGGATGTTATTAGCCCCATTACAAACACGGCAGAAAACACTTTGACTCACATTCAGCAAAAAGAAGTGACGACTACAAAGAACAAGTGGGAGTTTTTGCAGCATGTGACATGTCTCTTGCGCACTAATGTCTCGTTCTGCAACTATTTGTGAAAGCAATTGTTTGATAGGTTGAAGAATGGGGTCGTCACTTGGTGCTGCATGTGCAAGGTGAGAGAAAATTGCATGGTAGCTTTCTAATCTTGGCTCTACTTTTGATGAATACTTTGAGATGTATTTGAGGACAACATGTTTACAAAGAACAGGTTGGAAATAAACATTAGCCCTCCATATTGAAAGCATGGTAGGGTTGTGAATATTGAGAATGGAATCATTTCTTGCAATATTGTATGGTTTACATCCATTTGCATCAATGAATAATGAAGAAGCAGCTTGCAGCTCATATGGAAAACCATAGCAACATTGAATGGATGGAAAACCATAGCTTGCAGAATCAAACGGAAGAATGTCATGCATATCAAACTCATGAATGCGTGGTTGTTTAAGCATTGTTGCACCTGTGGGGAACAAAGTTGGAAAATCCATGGAAAGAAGTCATTTTGTGTTGTACTCATTTATAGGGGAAATGATTATTGGAGGCCAATCAATTGAATGTGCTAATGGAATATTTGGTATATGTAGCAACTGTCTAATTTCTTCAACCTCAGTTCTAGCATTAGCTTGTGTTGAAATAAATGAGGAGGATTATATTTCATAGGGTTCAAATGAATTTCGTGGTTGAACTGTAGAGGAAAATATTTGCTGATGAGATATTGTATCATTGCTATTAACATGCGGAATCCAACGTGAAATGTCTGTTGAGACAAGAGGCAGTGAAGATAATGCAACTAAGTTGACCTGTGCATCCTTGTAGTATAGGTCATTTGCCATTTTGTATTGAAGGGCAGCAAGAACACGTGTACGACTAACAAACAGTTCATATGGATTGTTTGTAGAGTTGCATTTGCGAACAACAAGAATGTCAAGTTCTGATATTAGATGGGGCGGGTATTTGGCAATATTGGAAATGTCCTAGGGGAAGCAAATAGTATGTCGAGAATATTTATATTGACCACCATGAGCATGTGTAACTTGTAAAACTGGGTTAGCATGACTAATGAGTATTTCTTCATCCTGTGTAAGTACTGCAAGTACAGGTGGTTGCCTGGATCCATATTGTTTTCCAATAAAAAGAGATGGCCTTTTCGTTCTAGAATATAGCGAGAACAAGTATATGTATCATGGAATTTTTTAATTACAATACCAAGGTAACATTCTTTGTAAATTGAGCAGACATGCATATCACGAAGTTGGTCCAATTTTTTACGAAATCTTTGATGTGCATTATCGAGGTGGGTGCTCTATTGATTTTGCATAGATGGTCGAAGTGAAGGTCTGTCGAAAGGTTCGGGAAGAGAAACTAGACAAGACATATGCATAGGTAACCATGCAGCTCTGTAAAGAAGACGTTGTCTCTTGTTGTTTTTATCTCTGTTCTCTACATATACCATTCTTCTTCAGGCATTAGCTTGTTCATTGTCATGAGTAGGCATAATGACTACAACAAAAGCGTAAAACTGTTAAATAGTTAAAAGATTTGTTTTTTGGCAGCGACACATTTTCAATATGTATTAACTGCATATTTTATCGGTTAAAGTAGAAATAAAAAAGAAAATATTAATTGATTGCAGGTAGGGAACTAAGAATGTTTCTGGAAAATAATATTGATGGAATAAATATATTTTTTTCAGGTCACACATTGATAATTGTAAGAAACCAACAAAATAGAAGAACCAAATCTAGTATGAAAAAGGATATATGAAAAAATATAATATTTGTTAACAAATAAGAAATGAAATTTGTTAATTCAATAAATAAACAGAATAGCAAATTCTAATGCTATTCAAAAGTAATCTTACAAGTTGCATAATCAATTTAGGTAAAAAATGTTAAGTGATAGGTTCTAAAGTGAAAGTATCAAATTGCAAAAAAGAAGTTGACGGGAACGTATTTTGAAAGAATATGAGAATATCTCAAGTCGAAAAAATGAATATATTTATATATCGGGTGAAGTTGTCGATGATGTATTTTCAACCATGACAACTACAACTTTTAGGTGCGCAATTTCAAGAATTGATGCAGATTCAGTTGACAGAAGACACACGTCTTTTCCGGAGATGACCAAAACATTCATTACAGACAATAAAAAATATGCCTATGTATCTAGTGAAGTTGTTGATGATGTAGTTTCAACCATCACAATTACAACTTTTAGGCGTACATTTTCGGAGAATGTCTCTGTTTTAACTGAAAGAGTAAGAAGTAATTCTTTGTTGTAGATTCTCTCGACTATTTCAGCAATTAATGTTGATTCAGTTGAGAGAAGACATAGGTCTTTTGTTGAGATGCCCATGAGTTGGTTTGCAGCATCATCAAAAGCGATCACACCATGAATATTTCCAGTTATATCTTTCAATTTAACCTTTAGGATGTATCATTAGTCACATTCAGGACACTCCCAATCACATTTACCACAATGCCAAATGTCTCCAACTTTGTCGACAATATTTTTCGTGCTTTGTATACCATCAACAAAAAGAGGGCATGCAAGGAAATGAAAGCCATCCATGTTAACATTTGTGATGGTTGCAGTAAGAGAATACCAAACACCTTTTTCAGATGCTTGAAGAGTTTGTAGCTCATTGACGGTAATGAATTTGCGACGAGCAGAATGAGAGGCACTGAATTTGCGACTCAAAGATGGTGATGCTGAACAAAATCCATTGTCATTAAACCATTTCTGTAGAAGTGATGTTTGTTCAATATCTGGGTTTATAAATATAGTAGGGTTGGAAATAGTGCCAACATATTTTCCATTAAAATTTGTAACACGACCGCCCTTGATGACTACCACTGAAGGAGTAGGTAAACCGCGAAGGTTGGCAAGCTCAACTCCTTGAATTTGGAAATGCTCTCCCCAAAGTGTTATGTCAATACTATAGCCTGACATGTCACGCAATCCAATGGTTCACCTAACAGTTTCAACACCATCCCATTTTCGTATCATGGATGTAGGTGAAACTGAAATGACAAGTCCAACAAGGACAACCATTACAATTTACTGGAATAGTTTGAATCTCCTTAATAGTTTTAAAGTTAAAGAAACATAAAGGTATTAAGGGATATTCATCTAAGCATGGTTGAATGGTTGAAGTGGAACCTAGAAAAATCTCATTGTGGCTTTTCAAATGGTTGAAAATTGGGTTGGATTCTTTAACTGTGCCATTTGATACGATGTACACTATTCTTATTTGTATTTGGTCATACAAAGAGACTGCCAATTCATTGAATGTAGATATATGTATTTCATCGTGTGAAGCATCAACAAGGTCAAAACTAAAAACTTTTCCAGACCCTCGTTGGTTACCATATTGATGTATGTTTGTCTTGGCAGTAACTCAGCCTTGAATGTTTGAAACTTTGGTAAAAGAGGAGAGTGATGTGAATGGTGTTGATGTATATGTAACTTTGGAATGTATTTCACTTGTATTTCTTATATATTGTAACCTGATGTTTATTTCGGGATGTACTTGAGTCATGTCATGCCTTGATGTTCCTATCGGGAAGTTCTATAATGTAAACAAGTCATGTCAAGTAATTGTGGGTAACCCTCCTATTGGCATTTGGATAGGATATGTGGGTAATTGTGGGTTTCCCTTAGTGCTTTATTGGGTAGAATTTGGATATGTGACCTTTTTCATCACATGTGTAACATATAATAGTAGATATATCTCTTCTAGAGTGTGAGATCTTACCTTTGGAGTGATGATGGTTCTTTCTGGTTTTCTTGGTGTGGGTTGTGAGAACTTGATCTTCACTTCCCATCTTTTCTTCTCGAGCTGCTATCCGAGCTTCTTCTTGATAGCATTCTTCCCATAGTTTGCTGAACTTGACTAACTTCTTTCTGGCATAGATCCCTTGAATGAAAGAGTCCCATGATCTAGGGAGACCATTCAAGGTGGTCATCACAATCTCTACATTTTCCACTTCTTCATCTACTGCTTCTAGTTGTTCCTTGATTTGAGATACCCTTGTAAAGTAAGACTAGATGGTCTCAACATTCTGGATCTTTACATTTCAATCCAAAATCCAACGGTTTTTTCCGACGGCGCGTGGATTTTTTATTTTAACAGTGCCAAAAATAAGGAAGATAAAATTTTTTTTTGAAATGGTGGTGATAAGCGTCGCTTAAGCGACGGCGCTAAAATTGCTATTCTCCTAAGTGTCGCTTAAGCGACGGTTTGCCTCCTAAGTGTCGC
>LPNX010178269.1:2801-21786 GCA_001517045.1 Pseudotsuga menziesii
TGAGACCAATAAGGATCTAAGACAAACCGATACGATCATATAACAAGATTGGGGGAGTTATTGTCTTTTCATTACAATTATATATATTTTTACTTATAGTATAAATATATTATATTATAATATGTATACTTATAGTTTAAAATCACATTATAATTGTTGATTGAAGGTAATATTTCATTTTTTTTAAAAATCTAACCAACAATAAACTAATTTATTGATAATTTTTCTTACCTGATGAGCTCTAAAAGAGCCAAAGCGTTAAAAAAAAGTCCACTAAAAATATATAATTTTTTTTTTAGTGTTTAGATGTTTGGGAAATAGTAATTTAATCTTGACTTCTGTAACAAATAAAAGCACAAATAGACATGCCATTTAAAATTCAAGGAATTTATGTGCCCTTCCAAATGATTATTTTGACAACAACTTTTATTGTTCAACTATCTAGTTATTTGCCCCATAAGAATCGATTAAATGTTTCCCTCAATAGAATAAGAGTGAAATGATGATGAGTGAAGTGTTCTCTTTGGAGACATAGGCATACATGTTTTGTGTAGTTAAACCAAAACACATTCTCAACAATATCAATATGTGCCCATGGGATTCAAGTAAACGATGCCCTGATCATCAGGGCGATCAATAGAACAGGAGTGAAATGATGATGAGTGAAGCTTTCCCTCTAGATACAGAGGCATAAAAAATTTGTACAGTTAAACCAAAAATATTGTTAACAATATCAATATGTTCAATTGGAGAAGTCTCCATTCTAATAAAGTAGATTCGTTGATGATTGCTTCAGTAATTCAGGTAAAATTACAAAAAATAAGGTGCTAATACCAATTGATATGATCATACAATAAAAACAACGAATTTGTAAGGTATCTCTCTTGATTTTACTTTCTTTTCATTACACAATTTCAGGTGTTTATAGTATTAAATCATGTTAGAACTCAAGATCGAAGGCCAAACTAGATCTTCAACCTTTTCTAAATCTAACCTAAAATAAACCAGTTTATTGATACTGGTTTTTTTACATGATGAGCAATAAAAATTAGTTAATGCTTAAAAACATTGCACTAACAATAGTAATATAGACTTTCTAACAAATAAAGCACAAGTAGTAATTCCATATAAAAAGTAAAAAAAAGTTATGTTCCCTTCTCAATGTATATTTTATCTCAACTTTTTTTGGTTTTTGTGCCACATGTTTCAAGTAAACATTTCATTCATCATTTGGGCCAGCTCTAGAATGAGAAAGCAATGATGATGAGTGAAGTATTCACTCTAAACATACTGGAATAAAATCTCTTGTGATAATATCCATAGAAACATGAATCCAAAGAAAAAAATAATGAGCATTGAATTCCTACTAACGTTTTCATCCTTTTCAAAATGGGACCTAGCTTTGACAACCATCGAGTCTGAAGAATATCTTGAATCTGTTGAACAATGCCATTATCTAATTCAAAATGAATAATAATCTTAAAATAAACCACTATATACAAGAACAATATATAGTTTTAATTGAAATTTAATATGGAAACCAATATACCACACAGACATAAACCAAGAGATTCATCTTGAATTCATTTACGTATTTTGACTCAAATAAAATGTATTCATTCTAGCATTGAAAGGTTTTGGATTTTTTATTCATAATATTTGCTGTAATCGAAGAAAGCCTTTATTTTAACAAAGATTTTATCATCGCATTTTGCAAGGTACTAGGCTAAGAATCAAATTTTCAATATTAAATTAAGAATATCCATATTGATTCATCTACTTATCTTGGATTAAAAAAAGGAAGATATTTGCTCAAAAGTTAGCAACCAGTGACCAATAATAAATATGTGTTGACAAGAAGGAACTTCATTCACATTATCAAAGATTTTCATGGAGAGTGGTTTATTGAATACTGCACCTCATTATTATGACCTAAGAAATTTTCAACCACTAGGAAAGGGATGTTTTGGAGAGAATCTATCCATTTTCAACAATTTTAAGCACTAAGGAACATGAAATTTTTTTTCATCTATTCATATTGAAATAGTTTTGTGATAATTTGTTTTACATTAATAATATTATCTAATATTATCTCTATATTCTTTCAATTTTTCCATCGTGGTGGGCTATTAACATTTATTTTGACACCTTTCAATTCCATTCTAGAGACTCGCATTTCATGAAGGTATAAAACATTGTGAGTTGGAGAGATACTCATGAAACCTTATGTTATCTCTAGGGTTGTTCCTAGTGTGTATTTTCAAATTTTTTATTTCCATTGGTTCTTGTTTTAATTTAATTTTGTTTTGTGTTGTATGATTGATTGTTTTCCCTTATGATTCCCTTAGTTACCTGAAATCATTAAGAGTTCCATTCATCAACTAAAAGCCTATGTATGTGCAAAGGATTATGTGTTACAAGGTAAATTTTTACAAACTGGCAGCATCTTCCCAAACTGGCAGCATATTCTGAGCATGCAGCATATGGAGTTCTGGTGGTATAATGTACATATGATTTGTTTTTGAAAGGTTTATTATTGATTTCATAAAATATATGATCGATATAAGCTTTTCTCATAGTCCTGAATATATGTTTTGAGCATGGGCATTTGGCATGTTATATGTTTTGATACGCTTGACTATGAAATAATGAGTTGATACGGTGGTCATAATGAAAGAGCACAGGTGGTGTCTTTTCACAAACGAAACCGTTCATGTAATAAATGTTGGTGGTCATCGTGGTAGAAATAGCTAAATATCATTTTTCCCTAAAGCGTGTTTCATTTTTCTGCTGAGGTTGAGTATCCAAGTGCTGGTTTCATTCACTGTTTGTCTTCACGAGCTGTGTTATGCAATGTTCAGGAGTTTTCGGTTTATGTTCGAACCCCAGGGTTTGCAGGGTTAAGATTGCAGTATATACATCTACTTCCTTGCATTTTCAGCAATTCTGGGCTTGATACGCAGCATGAAGGCTATACAGCAATATAAAAACTTCTTGTGCAAGATATACAGTTTGAAGGCGTTTTGATTGATAGAGTTTCCTGGTTAAGAGCAGTATTATGTCAATGTTCAGAGAATTAGGGTTCCTTTGCAAAACCCTAGAGCATGCAATTTCAGGGTTATAATATATTGTATATATTCTTACCTGCATTTTCAGTTTCAGTACCGTTTTGCTTCAGCATTCAGCCATAGTGTGAAATGCTCTGTTCAAGATAACACTACGTGAATATTTTCAATGTTTGACAGGGTCTTCAGGGGTAAGACTTACTACTAGTTTAATTCAAAGTTCATCAGAATTATCACTCTGTTAGTTTACAAAGCTTTACCTCCAGCACAAGAAGAGATGTATTCACATCCCAGATGTTAGCACATAGCCGTATGTAGCAAACTGTCTCTATTTTGTTTGAGACATAAAATATTATTACTCTACACAGGTTAAGTTGAAATCCTTCTAGGGTTTCAAGATGTCAAAGGAAATTGAAGAGGAGGAGCCAGAGCCGGTGGTAAAGAAAAGGCCTGGAGGTCTCATATGCAGATTGGAACCCAACAATACAGAGTGGATTAAACAATTCCCAAGGTCTGCTAGGTTGATACAGAGATCAGGTTGGTTTAGCTTCTGTCACAAATTGCAGGGATATCATTCCAGATTGACAATGTCTTTCATTGAGAATTATGATGATGACAGAGTCCAGTTAGAGAGCTTAACTGTGAGAGTTAATGAAAATTCTATTGCTGAAGCTATCAATGTGCCAGCAGAAGGTGAGAGATGGTTCAAACAAAAAGAATTCAAAGATGATTTCAGTGAGTTTTTGATTCTTGGTAATGAAAAACTTGATTGGAAGAACGGTGTTCATGTCAATAGGATGAAGCCAGCGTGGAGAGTGCCATTAGAAGTGGTCCAGAACTATATTACCTGCGATGGAAGGTATGACCGAGTCTTAAAATGTCATTTGAAGCTTTTACTGCATATTCAAGGTGTTACACAACTAAACCTTCCCTTTTACCTACTCAAGAGCCTTCAAAAGATGATTTCTAAGGTACAAAAACACCCATCACATACGGCCAGATCAATTTATCATCAGGGATTAATTAAGCTGTTGGTTTTAACCCAGCTAGAAAAAGAAGAAAGGTCATGGAGTGCTTTGTTGGAAGAGCTAGGTTTTAATGAGAACCCTAAAGAAAAGGGTAAGAAAATGGTGGATGATGCCAACCAGCAAATAGAAAACCCTACCAAGATAGAGCAGAAGGATAAGAATAAAGAAATGAGTGTTGTTAATAAGCCTGAACAGAGCAATGTAGACCCTGAAACACCCTGCATGCAAGAACATACAGAAAAACTCAGTGATATGTTTAAATGCATTGCTTCCAAGAAGAAAATCTGCAAACAATTATTCAAGGAATGCCAATCAAGAACTAGACTGAGGGAGAGGATGCAAATGGAAGAAAGACCAACACAAGGAGATGATAAGGAAATTGTGGTTATTGAGGATGATGCAAGTGAAGGGACAATACATATAGCAGAGGAGAAGTATTGTGAGGATGTGGAGGAATTTATTAACAGGCAAGGTGTAGCAGGAGCTATACTAGAAGTGTTTTGTACAAATAAACAAAACAATTTATATGAAGGATCAATATCAAGAACTATGCCTGAAGAAAGAGATTGCAGCAGAGAGGAAGATATAGATATTACTCCAGAGCTTGGTCAATGTCAAAGATCCCTTCAAACGTATAAGGATCAAACCAGATACTTGCAGGATATTAATGAAAAGCTATTGGTGGCAAACAAAAGGTTAAGGGAGGATATGGAAGAAAAGGAGGCAGAGTTTCAAAAATTGTTGATGGTTTCCAGAAATATCCTTAAAGAGAAACGAGCTATGCAACAACAGCTTGAGCATTTCAAAGCCCGGGAAAAAGAGAATGATAAAGATATGGAGCTGGCTAGACTCCAAAGGCGCTCCCAGGTGCTTAATGACTTGGTTACTTTAGCTGAAGCTTCTAGAAGCTTGTAGGTGTTTTAAAGTTGTTTCATTTTAAACTCATAATATTATGTGTGACATTTGTAGGACACATGTAGTGTAAAAATCATTTTGTAAGGGATTATTCCCACTTTTGAAGGAGATCAATCCAAACTTATAGGATCTATTGTTAGTTCTAGATAGAATCTTTTCGGTACAAAAACAGCTCTCGAACTAGTGAGAAGGAGTTGGCAGTCTTGGGAGACATGTTGGAACTTTTGTAGATACATCTGTATATCATGAAGCCTTTGCAACTTCAATGACAGGTTTTAGTTTTGAATGAATTTGATGTTGATTTATTTCTGTACTGCATGAATTGTATCTTCAATAAATCTTTTATGTAATTGGTCATTCACATTCCAATACATAATTCTTATTATAAGTTGATAGTTATCTTTCATTTATATAAACAGTAATAGTTTCACTTCACAATTCAGGATCATAAGACCTGGGTGTTGGACTTTGTCATTGTTTTCATGTTATACAGTGTTGGTTTGAATTTTCCTGCAGCCCTTAGTTATACCAGCCTTCATTTTAAATTCTTTGATATCCTGATACATACCTGTAATTATCCATCTGTTATTTACCAACTCTGTTCATTGTAAAGTGTGTGATGGTTTTGATTTCAGTCCTAAAACCGTGTAAACTGTACAAATAATTGATATTAGCTTAGTATCTGTAAGTTTCTATTTTCCCTGGTTCGATACCAGCCTTTATTTTTTATTTGATTTCATTTGGTTTGAACACCTTCAAACAAAGATTTCCTTAAGCTTGGATCCTGTAGTCTAGGTCCAACTTTAGGGCTAACATCTTTTGGCGCCATTGCCGGGGACGGATAAAGGAAAGAATCTTCCCTGGGTGATCAACACTTTAAAACTGATTTTGTTGGGTGAACAGAATCAGCAAAACCTCATATAGACTACATTCAAATCACCTTTTGAGCAGTTACAGTGGCTTCAAGGAAGATAGGGACTCGAGGAAATCCCTCATCTCCTCTAAATCCAGGAGTCTCAGATCCGGAAGAGTTATTAAGGGAGACTAGAAGAAATCTAGTTTCTACTTCATCAGAGAAATTTAAATTATCAGACACTTTAGAGATCCCTGAAGCTGCATCTTTTCCAATTCCTTCTCTAAATCCATAGTCACAAAAAGGGCGAGAGGAGTTAGATTTGTTATTTACCCCTTTGAAAGTTGACAATCTGCAGGTCTTTACAAATCCCTTAATACTAGAACAAGTTAATCTTGAAGCATTAAAAAATCCTTCAATCCATTCCCATCTGCTTAAGACCGTCCCAGTAAACCAACCAAGTCCTGGTACTTTGTCTTCCACATCACAACAGTCAAGCACTGTTCAGTTGAATACAAACCTTAAGATGGCTCAGCCACAAAATCGAATGGCTGCTATGATAGCAGCAGGATATGCCCCCCTTGTTTTGCCTCAAGCCCTTAATGCTCTCCCAGGAGGAGATTATCAGAAATATATGCCAAGGTTTGATGCCCAGGGAGATGTTACTGCAGAACAACATTTGGATATGTTTATAGCCTTTACAGATAATCAAAATTATGAACATACTGATGTTTGGATGAGATTATTTGTCCAAAGTCTTGATGGTGAGGTTAGAACGTGGTTCCGGAATTTACCAGTAAACTCCATTGATGGTATTGATGCTTTACAAGAAGTATTTTTAAAACACTGGGGGGACACAAAAGACTTCATGTATTATCAAACAGAGTTTGAGTCTTTAAGAAGAAAAAAGGATGAAACTGTTGGAGAATTTACCAAAAGGTTTAACAAAGTATATAGCAAGATCCCACCTCAAATAAAACTGACTGAGACATCAGCAATGTTGTCTTATGCAAACTCATTCAATTCTGAGTTTTCCTTGCTGTTAAGGGAAAGAAAATCAGATTCACTGCAAAACATGCAAAATGCAGCGTTAGAAGTAGAATCAAACATTTTGGCCTCTAACAGATTAAGGGATGAAACAGAACACCAAAATATGGACAGAAAAGGGAAGAAAGCAGTCAGTACATCCAAGCAGGTAGGAAGGTCATAAGATGGCAGAATTGATGAAATGGGTAAACTTCTAAAACATTTGTCTGATAAAATTGACAGATTAGAAGTGGGAAGTAGAAACAGAAATCAAAATAGAACCTTGCCTGAAAATGAAAGAAATCCGAATCAATTCAGAAGACCTTTTGCCCCTATATTTTTCCCAAGAGAAAGGAGAAATACTGATATACAAAGGGAGAGACAAGAAAATGAAGAACAAAAAATTCAACCCCCTTTTCAAAACAATAATCTCTGAGGGGATGAATCATATGAATTTGATGAAGGTGACTTAGATGAACTGGAAGATGAAGAACAGAATATTGGTCAGTTTGATGATGATGCTCCTTCACATTTTGTAACTCGAGCTGATTATCAGTATGCCACGGAATTACATCAGTATGAAGAGGATGATTATCAAATGTCCATGCCAGAGGTATGTCAGCAGTTGCCACAAAAATCATATGGCTTGAGGTCAGGTGTGAAACCTGCAGCACAAACCAAGAAGCTAGTGAAAGCTTCTTCTTTAAAACAAAATTCGCCTGTAAACAAAAAACAAACTCTAAAACAGAGAAAGGACGAAGATCTGAGTCCAGAGGAGAGTAATAATTCTATTGGTGGTTTTAATTTTGAACATGAAATTAATAAGGTCAAGATTCCTGTGCCTCTGACTGAGCTGATTAAAAGTAAAATTTATAGGGAGGCAACCTTTAAAGCCTTTAGCAATGCAGTGAATCCTAGTCTGATTCCTTCTGATGAAATCAATCTGTAGGATGAAAATCCTACTATCATTGTAGGATCAAAAACCTTTGATCAACCAGATGATAACTCAGAATATCCTCCACCATTTTATGTGACCTTTTCTGTACATGATCAATTGCTACATAACTGTTTACTGGATTCAGGAGCTTCACACAACCTTATGCCCAAATCGGTCATGGATGCTTTAGGGCTGAGTGTAACAAAGCCTTACCATGATTTATATGCATTTGACTCCAGGGCAGTAAAATGTATTGGAGTGATCAAGGACTTGGTTGTAAATTTAACATAGGTACCCATGAAAAGTATATTGATGGATATTGTGGTTGCAGATATTTCTCCTAAGTTTGGCATGTTGTTATCTAGATCCTGGGCAAAAAAGGTGGGAGGAACTCTGCAGATGGATCTCTCGTATGCTACAATTCCAGTTTTTGGGGGTGAATTCAGAAGACTGTACAGGGAAGTGCAAATGGCATACTTGGTAAGTGACAGCAGGCACCCTAATAATCACCCTATTTATTCAATTGATGAAAACTTGGGTTCTTGTATGTTGCAATTGAATGATGAATCTGAAGGTGTTTTAAGGGTAGAAAAAGATATTCCAATTCAAGTAAAGAGAGAGGAACCTGATGGTTTGTGGCAAATGTATTTCGATGGTGCATCAAGTAAGGAAGGGGCAGGTGCAGGAGTGTTATTGATTTCACCGGGAGGTGAGGCTATTTCCCTTATGTTCAAATTGGAATTTAAAACAACAAACAATACTGCTGAATATGAGGCTCTAATCCTTGGATTAAGGGCAGCAAAATACTTGGGCATTAAGGAGCTTGCTGTGTTTGGTGACTCCGAATTAATAATTCAGCAAGTAAAAAGGGTGTACCAAGTAAAGCAACAGTTGTTGAAAGTTTATAGGAATGAGGTTTGGGATCTAATGGAAAATTATTTCATAGCATTTAATATCACTTTTGTCCCAAGAGAGTATAATGAAACAGCTGATTCTTTAGCCTTAGTAGCAGCCTATTTCAAAGTGCCAAAGGTTACTCATCTGAAATATCCAATTAATGTTAGGTACAGACCTGCTGTCCCAGACAATATTAAACACTGGAAGGTTTTTAATGATGATCAGGAAATTAAAGAGTTTCTGGAATTGGTAGGAGAGTTTTCAGATGACACTATTGAGCTTGAGCAAGATTCAGAATGGGAAGAAAATGAACCCTGCATAAATAATTCAATTGCCGATCATAAAATTGTGGAGTTAAAAGGGAATTTTATTCCTAAAGGACTTGTTCCTTTAGAAAGATTGTTTTCCAAAGATGATACACTGATAAAACCTACCCTACAGACTACTGAAGAAAATGTTATGGAGTATAACATCGGTTCTGAAAAGCAGCCTCAAATGATAAAATTGTCAAAATTGCTGTCAGATGATGAAAGAAGAAAATATTTAGCTTTGCTGAAGGAATATAAAGATATTTTTGCTTGGTCATATCAGGATTTGAAAACATATGATATCAGCATAATTCAGCACAAGATTCCTTTAAAACCAAATACTAAGCCTTTCAGACAAAAGCTTAGAAGGTTAAATCCAGCATTGCTGCCAATAATTGAAAAAGAAGTGAAAAAACTTTTAGATGCAAAAATCATTGTGCCATTAAGATATTCGTCTTGGGTGGCTAATTTAGTCCCTGTACGGAAGAAAAATGGAGAGATAAGATTATGCGTATATTTCCGTAACCTAAACAAATCTTGCCTCAAAGATAACTATTCATTGCCAAAGATAGATCAGATTTTACAGAGAGTAGTAGGTGCTCATAGGATTTCAATGATTGATGGATTTTCTGGTTATAACCAGATTGCAGTTCAGCCAGAAGACCAAGAGAAAACAGCCTTCACCACGCCATGGGGAACCTTTATGTATGATAAAATGCCTTTTGGGCTCATGAATGCAGGTGCCACCTTTCAGAGAGCTATGGATATAGCTTTTGTGGGTGAAAATAAAAAATTTGTAGTGATATACCAGGGTGATATTACAGTATTTTCTAAATCCAATGAAGATCATATTAAACACTTAAGACAAATTTTTGTCAAATGTAGGAAGTCTGGTTTATCACTAAATCCTAAAAAATCTCACTTTGCCCTGACAGAAGGCAAATTGTTAGGCCATATTGTCTCTACCGAGGGAATAAAGATAGATCCTGAAAGAGTCAAGGCTATTCTAAAAATCAGCATGCCCAGAAACAAAAAATAAATTCAATCCTTTCTTGGAAAAATCAACTTCTTAAGATGGTTTATTCCAAATTTCGCAGAGATAATAAAGCATATCACTCAAATGCTTAAAAAGGACAGCAAGGTTAAATGGTCTAAACAAGCTAAACAGGCATTTGAAAACATAAAACAAGCATTGATAGAAGCTCCTGTCTTGATGGCTCCTGATTACAGAAAATATTTTTCCATATTTTCTTTTGCATCAGAGGATACTATTGCTGTTGTATTGTTACAAAAGAATTCTGATAATTTGGAACAGCCCATATCATTCTTCAGCAAAACATTAAGGGATTCTGAGCTGAAGTATAATATAATGGAAAAATAGGCTTATGCCTTAGTTAAAGCTCTAAAATTCTTTAGAATATATGTTTTACATTCTAAAGTTGTGGCATATGTCCCAAATGCAGCAGTTAAGGAAATTCTGGCACAGCCTGACAGCGAAGGAAATAGAGGCAGATGGATAGCCAAGGTCATGGAATATGACATAGAAATTAAGCTGACAAAATTGGTAAAAGGACAAGGGTTGGATAAGCTTCTCACAGAATCAAATTTCCAGGTTTTGAATCTTCACATCATGGCAGAACAGTCAGCACAAAGTATGAGCACAGAGCACAGTAAGGAGCAGATTTATAACAGGTATGCTAAATCTGATTGGTATAAGGATGTGGTGTATTTTCTTTTGTATTTACAGTGCCCTCTGGAATTGAACAGGAGTGAATGCAGATATTTGAAACTCAAAGCAATGAAGTATGTTCTAAGAGATCAGATGTTGTATTGGAAGGACCCGGGAGGTATACTGTTGAAATGCTTGGAGAAATATGAAATTGATGCTATTATTGCAGAATTGCATAGTGGAGTGTGTGGAGGACACAAATATTGGAAAGCAACTGCCTTCAAAATCTTGAGAGAAGGCTATTACTGGCCTACCCTATTCTCAGATGTATTTTAGCAGGTTAGATCATGTGTTGAGTGTTAGAAATTTGCAGGTAAGCAAAAGCTTCAATCCTTACCATTAAAGCCTATTTCTGTGAATGGTCCATTTCAGCAGTGGGGATTACACTTTATTGGTGAAATTCATCCTCCATCTAGTGGACAGCATAAATGGATCTTGACTGCTACCGATTTCTTCACAAAATGGTTAGAAGCAATTCCAACAAGGAGAGCAACAGAACAGGTAATAATTACTTTCCTCCAAGAAAACATTCTGAGTAGGTTTGGATGCCCTAGAAAATTACTCACTGACAATGCCCCTGCCTTCAAGTCAAAAAAAATGGTAAATTTTTGTCAGGAAAATAACATTAACCTTAAGAAATCCACACCATACTATCCACAAGGAAATGGATTAGCAGAATCCAGCAACAAGAACATTGTAAGCAGCATCAAGAAAATGTTGTTTGAAAATAAACGAAGTTGGGACAGCAAGCTGAAGTTTGCTCTGTGGGCTGATAGGGTAACAATTAAAAAATCAACTGGGACATCCCCTTTCCAATTGGTTTATGGGACTGCGGCTGTTTTTCCTGTCCATTTAGTCAATCCAGTCATGAAGTTTGTGCAGGAAATTGAAGAAGAACCAGATGATATCAGGAGGAGAATGTTTCAAATAGTGCAGTTGCAGCAAGAAAGAGAAGCCATCAAGGATATAGCTGAGAAACATCAAAAAAGAATGAAAGACAGTTTTGATAAAAGGGTTAAAAAATATTTATTTACAGTTGGTGATCTGGTGCTCAAATGGGATGCCAGAAAAGATGAAAAAGGTAAGCACGGGAAATTTGATAACTTGTGGATAGGACCTTTTTCAATCATGAAGATCCTGGGAAATAATACCTTTGTCTTCCAAAATTTGAGAGGTGAAGAGATTATGGGTCCAGTCAATGGACGTTTCTTAAAACCTTTTTACACAGAATGAAAGACAAAGTGTCACTGTATATAGTCATTGTATATATCATTGATTGCAAATAAGACTCCAGCCCAATGGATAAGGCACTGGTCAGCAAGTTCTCAAAGTCTCTGAAAGAAACTTTGTCCCCAGACGGAGCCAGATGTTATCTCTAGGGTTGTTCCTAGTGTGTATTTTCAAATTTTTGATTTCCATTGGTTTTTCTTGTTTTAATTTCATTTTGTTTTGTGTTGTATGATTGATTGTTTGCCCTTATGATTCCCTTAGTTACCTGAAATCATTAAGAGCTCCATTCATCAACTAAAAGCCTATGTATGTGCAAAGGATTATGTGTTACAAGATAATTTTTTACAAACCGGAAGCGTCTTCCCAAACTGGCAGCATATTCTAAGCATGCAGCATATGGAGTTTTGGTGGTATAATGTACATATGATTTGTTTTTGAAAGGTTTATTATTGATTTCATAAAATATATGATCGATATAAGCTTTTCTCATAGTCCTGAATATATGTTTTGAGCATGGGCATTTGGCATGTTATATGTTTTGATATGCTTGACTATGAAATAATGAGTTGATACGGTGGTCATAATGAAAGACCACAGGTGGTGTCTTTTCACAAACGAAACCGTTCATGTAATAAATGCTGGTGGTCATCGTGGCAGAAATAGCTAAATATCATTTTTCCCTAAAGCGTGTTTCATTTTTCTGCTGAGGATGAGTATCCAAGTGCTGGTTTCATTCACTGTTTGTCTTCACGAGCTCTGTTATGCAATGTTCAGGAATTTTCGGTTTGTGTTCGAACCCCAGGGTTTGCAGGGTTAAGATTGCAGTATATACATCTACTTCCTTGCATTTTAAGCAATTCTGGGCTTGATACACAGCGTGAAGGCTATACAACAATATAAAAACTTCATGTGCAAGATATACAGTTTGAAGGCATTTTGATTGATAGAGTTTCCTGGTTAAGAGCAGTATTATGTCAATGTTCAGAGAATTAGGGTTCCTTTGCAAAACCCTAGAGCATGCAATTTCAGGGTTATAATATATTGTATATATTCTTACCTACATTTTCATTTTCAGTACCGTTTTGCTTCAGAATTCAGCCATAGTGTGAAATGCTCTGTTCAAGATAACACTGCGTGAATATTTTCAATGTTTGACAGGGTCTTCAGGGGTAAGACTTACTACTAGTTTAATTCAAAGTTCATCAGAATTATCACTCTGTTAGTTTACAAAGCTTTACCTCCAGCACAAGAAGAGATGTATTCACATCCCAGATGTTAGCACGTAGCCGTATGCAGCAAACTGTCTCTGTTTTGTTTGAGACATAAAATATTATTACTCTACACATGTTAAGTTGAAATCCTTCTAGGGTTTCAAGATGTCAAAGGAAATTGAAGAGGAGGAGCCAGAGCTGGTGGTAAAGAAAAGGCCTAGAGGTCTCATATGCAGATTGGAACCCAGCAATATAGAGTGGATTAAATAATTCCCAAGGTCTGCTAGGTTGATACAGAGATCAGGTTGGTTTAGCTTCTATGACAAATTGCAGGGATATCATTCCAGATTGACAATGGCTTTCATTGAGAATTATGATGAGTCCAGTTAGAGAGCTTAACTGTGAGAGTTAATGAAAATTCTATTGTTGAAGCTATAAATGTGCCAGCAGAAGGTGAGAGATGGTTCAAACAAAAAGAATTCAAAGAGGATTTCAGTGAGTTTTTGATTCTTGGTAATGAAAAACTTGATTGGAAGAACGGTGTTCATGTCAATAGGATGAAGCCAGCGTGGAGAGTGCCATTAGAAGTGGTCCAGAACTATATTACCTGCGATGGAAGGTATGACCGAGTCTTAAAATGTCATTTGAAGCTTTTACTGCATATTCAAGGTGTTACACAACTAAACCTTCCCTTTTACCTACTCAAGAGCCTTCAAAAGATGATTTCTAAGGTACAAAAACACCCATCACATACGGCCAGATCAATTTATCATCAG
Source organism: Pseudotsuga menziesii (assembly GCA_001517045.1). NCBI lineage: Eukaryota > Viridiplantae > Streptophyta > Pinopsida > Pinales > Pinaceae > Pseudotsuga > Pseudotsuga menziesii. The sequence continues at coordinate 16,777 of LPNX010178269.1, forward strand.
GAATTAATTAAGCTGTTGGTTTTAACCTAGCTGGAAAAGGAAGAAAGGTCATGGAGTGCTTTGTTGGCAGAGCTAGGTTTTAATGAGAACCCTAAAGAAAAAGGTAAGAAAATGGTGGATGATGCCAACCAGCAAATAGAAAACCCTACCAAGATAGAGAAGAAGGATAAGAATAAAGAAATGAGTGCTATTAATAAGCCTGAACAGAGCAATGTAGACCCTGAAACACCCTGCATGCAAGAACATACAGAAAAAGTCAGTGATATGTTTAAATGCATTGCTTCCAAGAAGAAAATCTGCAAACAATTATTCAAGGAAGGCCAACCAAGAACTAGACTAAGGGAGAGGATGCAAATGGAAGAAAGACCAGCACAGGGAGATGATAAGGAAATTGTGGTTATTGAGGATGCTTCAAGTGAAGGGACAGTATATATAGCAGAGGAGAAGTATTGTGAGGATGTGGAGGAATTTATTGACAGGCAAGGTGTAGCAAGAGCTATACCATAAATGTTTTGTACAAATAAACAAAACAATTTTGATGAAGGATCAATATCAAGAACTGTGCCTGAACAAAGATATTGCAGTAGAGAGGAAGATATAGATATTACTCCAGAGCTTGGTCAATGTCAAAGATCCCTTCAAACCTATAAGGAGCAAACCAGATACTTGCAAGACATCAATGAAAAGCTATTGGTGGCAAACAAAAGGTTAAGGGAGGATATGGAAGAAAAGGAGGCAGAGTTTCAAAAACTGTTGATGGTTTCCAGAAATATCCTTAAAGAGAAACGATCTATGCAGCAACAACTTGAGCATTCCAAAGCCCAGGAAAAGGAGAATGATAAAGATATGGAGCTGGCTAGACTCCAAAGGCGCTCCCAGGTGCTTAATGACTTGGCTACTTTAGTTGAAGCTTCTAGAAGCTTGTAGGTGTTTTAAAGTTGTTTCATTTTAAACTCATAATATTATGTGTGACACTTGTAGGACACATGTAGTGTAAAAATAATTTTGTAAGGGATTATTCCCACTTTTGAAGGAGGTCGATCCAAACTTATAGGATCTATTGTTAGTTCTAGATAGAATCTTTTTGGTACAAAAACAACTCTCGAACTAGTGAGAAGGAGTTGGCAGTCTTGGGAGACATGTTGGAACTTTTGTAGATACATCTGTATATCATGAACCCTTTGCAACTTCAATGACAGGTTTTAGTTTTGAATGAATTTGATGTTGATTTATTTCTGTACTGCATGAATTGTCTCTTCAAGAAATCTTTTGTGTAATTGGTCATTCACATTCCAATACATAATTCTTATTATAAGTTGACAGTTATCTTTCATTTATATAAACAATAATAGTTTCACTTCACAATTCAGGATCATAAGATCTGGGTGTTGGACTTTGTCATTGTTTTCATGTTATACAGTGTTGGTTTGAATTTTCCTGCAGCCCTTAGTTATACCAGCCTTCATTTTAAATTCTTTGATATCCTAATACATACCTGTAATTATCCATCTGTTATTTACCAACTCTGTTCATTGTAAAGTGTGTGATGGTTTTGATTTCAGTCCTAAAACTGTGTAAACTGTACAAATAATTGATATTAGCTTAGTATCTATAAGTTTCTATTTGCCCTGGTTTGATACCAGCCTTTATTTTTGATTTGATTTCATTTGGTTTGAACACCTTCAAACAAAGATTTCCTTAAGCTTGGATCCTGTAGTCTAGGTCCAACTTTAGGGATAACACCTTAGTTAAAATTTCTATCCATGTGAGTGCATGGTAATAGAAAATCAGATTGAAAATCAAATATTTATCATCAAGATATTCCACGAGCTAACCCATTAAGTATCATATACATAGGTAATTCAACCTAGTCCATGATTGATGTTCCATTTTTTATTATCATAGCACCAATTCAATATACAATTGCCATGGCACTTTCTCTGTGTTTGAATATTTTACTTTACTATGTTAGCATGCACTTTGATTTAGTTTTTTCCATGGGGTCAGTTGGTAGGAAATATCCTATCACGTCCATTCATATTGGGGGATAAAATATGACAAGGAAATGAGAAAATATATTTCTCTGTATTAAGTGGTAAAGGGGGCTTAATTATGTTATATGGAAATACAAAAATTTTGGGTTATTTTATTAAATTTAGTGTAGAAGCAATGGAGGGGAGGGAAAGGGAAAATCACGGGACAAAGGAACCATGTACTGAATTTGATGGGCAATGGATACTCAATTGAGATGTAGGATGGTTGTTTCTAGTGCTCTATTGAATGGTTTTCATGTTATTCATGTGCTTGGTTGATTAATGGATCTTCAAATTGTTAATGAAATTGAGGTAATGAAGGAATGGGATTTAAAACATCATGGGACAAAACATCCCCTAAAAAATGGGCATGAAAGAGATGATAAAAAAATGTCTTCAACAGGTCCTCTTCTTCACTTGAATGAGATGAAAGAACAAATTCTTGGTGATGGACTTGGTGAATATGTTGTGGATGCCAAGATCATTCATCAATGCATCAAATTGTTGTAGACAAATATCATGTGGAGATGCCCTTTGATGGTCATCATTTGATGATGGAGGGGCATCATAAGAATGTATTTTTCTTCAAGAATAATCAACCATGTAAAATATATCTCTGCAAACTCTTTCCCAAATAACATCAAAATATTCAACAAAATGTGCCTCATTTTTAGTTTCCATATCATGAATAAAACCATGAATCCTCTTCCCAATTTGCTGAATAACCTTCATCACTTTGTAAAAAATCTCATGAGGCTCTGAAATATCAGAATATTTGTCATATACAATAGAAAATATCAGATTTACGGTGTCTCTGATGAAAGAATGGGTCCATAGAGAGAGAAGAGTGAGCAACTAGATCACATTTGCAATTGAGTGAACCTGGAGAGTTTGGAGACTTGAGATTTGAACATATGGAACAATAGTCCAATAAAGGCCAATGATATGTCTGTCCAACCAATGAAATACATACAAGACATGAAAGCAACATATACAAGATACATAACATTGGAAACTAGGCAATTTTGAGATATTCCAACTAGTGAACTTGAGGGTTGTTGGGTATTTTGGTCATGAAATGGTTGGGGAAATGAGTCTATGATTGTCATAGGATGTATATCATACTATATATAAACTTTAGAATCATAATGGGAAATATCTAATTGTATTGGCAAATATCTTTCAAAAGACACATCAGAAGCTAGCAAAACATGAATAGTTTTGGGAGGAAGCTTCGGCGAACTCGCTAGGGTTTCTTCTAAGGAAGGGATGGAGATTTCAGATTATGATATATCAGAAGGTAAGAAATATATCCATCAGAAACAAATATATCAGAAATGTGTTTTACCCATGCAGTCAATGCATGCTCATGATTACCACTTACTAGCGTGAGCTCCCATCCTCTTGCAAATTCTGGAAGATCAATATGGTTCTCCTCGAGTTTGGTCATGATGTCGATATTATTTATGAATAAGGATATTTCAAGATGTGAACCTATACAATAACCACATGTGGGTCTCTCTCTCTTGTTTCTTCTCTTGGATCTTGAACTCCCATCAGTAGAACTGGAGATTTCTAAACTTGACTCGTTCTTCTCTTTCTCTCTTTGCTTCAAATATTTTGTCTTTCCTTTGGATTGATTTGATACACCAGAAGCAAGGGCTTGTTCTTTGGTGGATTTGATGGTACCCATTTGTAATATATTTTCCTACTCCTGAGTCAAAGACTCCATGAAGTCCGCTAACATGGGCATCCTCCAATTTCTAGTTGTAAGCTTGCTTGAGTGGAATGTCGAAACAAACATGGAATACTTAGGCACAAGCTTAGAAAGGATGAAAAATATAAGTTGATCATATTTATTCTCTATGCCACACTAATTTAGCTGAAGCACCAGTACTTTGAACTTGGTAAAGAAGTATTCAATGGTCTCATAGTGAGCTAGGATCAGGGAGATTAGCTTGTTCTCAAGCTGATGGCCTCTCATCTCATCCGTCTTCCCAAATAGTGACTCAAGATTGATCCAAAATTCATTAGTTATGCCAATACTTTCTACATGAAAGAGGAAATCCCTCGAAATGTTGAGGCAAGGCTTTCTAAAATATTCATCAAGTCGATTGAAGTACTTAGCTTTCTCTACTGCAGAGATGGGTTTGAATTCAGTCCCTGTGGTGACTTTATACAGGCCTTTCGACCTCAATTGGATCACGATTTTAGAATTCCATTGAAAATAGTTGAATGGTGTAATAAATAGTTGAGTCTGCTCCAACTTGATTATGTAACCTGTGACAAAAATGTAGTATAAATCGTAATGCAAACACTTAAAATTTATGGAAATATGCCCTAAACGACAACTAAAACCTCTCTATATTTGTTTTCAACTCCAACTAGCTCTGATACCATGTGATAATTGCTTCACAGTGAGATTTAGGAGCTATAGAAATATTCACATTCAAAGTATTTGACAAAATATGCAAGAGAACATCAAAAGAGACTAAAATAACACATGTGAATGGTGCTAATAACTTATCATTATACTATAGTGTATCTTGTATATTTGTATAGTACATATTTATAATACATTGGAGAAAATTCATGGGCTCTTGGAGGTCATTTGAATGCATACACGTGTCAGGCTAGGATTTGACCCCTAAACCCCCCTAGGTTGACCAATAGGATCCCAAACCTAACAAAAAAGCCACAAATGCATGTATGAACATGTAAGGAGAATTATTGGGTCATAAATTTGGGAAGGAATCTCAGTGGGAGAGTCTCTAGGAGCCAATAAATTCCCAAGAAGATAACAAAACATCCACATTCACACACTAGCACCCCTCCTCAAAGATGGAAGTTGTTTGCAATTAATGCAGGTGCCTGGATGATAAAATGATCAAAGTGGAGCACCTCAAATGTCAATTAATGAGCCATAAATCACCTATTATACCAATATTGACCAATTTATCCTAAGTTAGATCATACA
>LPNX010178298.1:6501-44158 GCA_001517045.1 Pseudotsuga menziesii
ATATTCAAGCTCAACCCCCGTGACACATTGGGTGTCCTCATAGATATACTCAGTTTTTGTTTCTGCTTCTGGTACTGATACTTCTTCCACTGCTGGGGCTTTCTTCTTCTGCCTTCTAGACATTGTGAATTCCTCCTGCCATGTATAATCATTTTGACATCAAGTAATTCAAATTTGCAGACAATGTGCATCAATTTATCCTTTCTCAAGTATATTATAAATGTGACTAGTCAATAAAATCAAAACATAAGTCTTTCAATCTGAATAATCGAACTGTCATGCAGTATTGTGCAATATATTGTTATCCCATGCCTAGTATGGTAAGGTTCAGTGCAACTAATACAAATATTGTTCATCCCCACAATGTCTTAAGACTATGTATGTGTTATTTCATGATCTGACCTATATGCAGCAAGCCAATCAATCATACTTGTGCCAGGATTAAATCTACATTAAATTGCAATATGCCACTTTCCGCCTGGTAGCGATATAAACAAACTAGTATATTATGTGCAATGTGCAATATTCAGCCATTAATCTATTTCATTATCAAACAGAATGAAGGATTAAAGCATCAAGCTTATGCCAATCAACACTTCAGCCCTACAGCCCAGCAGACACATCACAAAGGAGACGCATGCGACTGACAGCGAAAAAATTACATTAAGCTGGTAGTACATTTCACCCTCCTCGGCGGGACGTAACCACATTTCTGCACAGGGTATCCTCATAAAAACACGACCCATGCTATCCATAATAAACACAGTGTAATCAGTGACACATCCCTTCTACCCTACTAGGGTTTTGGGCGACAAAAAGAAAAAGGGTCACGAAGGATGGCGCAAATAACACAGGCTACGGTTAGAATCGCGAAGGCGACACTGTCGACTGTAAAAAATTCCCTTCAAAAACCTATTCCTCCCGGCGAAACGTAGGTTCGACCTTCTGCCTCATCGAGGCTGCGGAAAAAACGCGGAAGCGAAACGGCTAGGGTTTACAGGCTGGGAAAGCACCACGAAAATCAATAAACTATCAAACCCCCACTGTAGTGCCCAAAATCCGACCACCCCCTGTCTATCATGGCCGCGCAACAAGTTTCGGCGCAGACGGCGTAACGGCCGTCTGCGCCTAAACCTTTCAACCCCTGTGCGCGTGAAGCATCGACTAGAAATGAAGAGCAAACGGCTTAAATGGTCAACAGCCCCCCTCACCCAAGGTCAAGATAAAACCCACTCGCACAAGCTTAAATCCTAGCTGGACGAGGGAAAACGCCGGGGACCCCAAACCACGGTAAAAAAAAACAAAAACCCGTTCAAATGTAATGGGAAAACAAAACGGAATAAACCTACCTGGCAATCCGGCGAATCGGCTGAGCTGATGACGGTTGGAATTCTACCCTCGCCACCTGGAAGCTGGTACACGACAGCTAGACCTTCACGCACTCCCAAGATCGACAGCTCAACTCACCGCGACAGTGCTCGACAATAAAACAAAACAATACAAACTCCGAACTGTCGCCCCATATAAATATAAAAAGTCGCACGTGCGGGAGCTTTAAATCGGACGGGGAATGAAAGTTGCGTCGGGCGACTAGAGCTTCAGTCCCTCCGCAACGGCGGACAATCCCCGGTACTAATTCACCTGCCCGGCTAAATATAACGCGTGAACAAAACGACAGTCGGGCGTCGGCGGATACCTTGATCGGATGACCAAGAATCCGAACCCCTCCACAACGGCGGATGCTCGGAGCACGATGCTGTCCGCAACATTGGACGAGGGAGACTTCAAATCCCTCCGACGAAGAATCCAAACCCGCCCGAAACGTCAAAGAATGAAAACTCACGCGCAACGGTCAGAGCGAAAAGGACAGTCCACACCCGGAAACGCTCCGCAACGTCGGAGGGTAGGATCAAATATCTGCCCGCAACGGCGAAGAGGACAAAGACTTAACTCCCGATTGAACAAGGCTTCGAGAGATACGCAAGACGATGACGAATTCAACTAAGGATGGGAATCGTTAAAGCATTGAAATGAGCAAGCACCAATCGATTGACAGTAACCCAAAGTGCCGGAAGACGCTTTAAAATCCATAGGCCAAAAATCAATAGGCTGAAATCAAGAAAAGAACAGACTAATTCAAAGTAAAGGAGGGTCCAAAATTTTTTAGAATTTTGGGAAATTGTTGCAGATGCAACAGGATGTTAAGCCGGGCATGCTGGGCTTTCTTGCCTACATTGGGATAGTTGCGAAGATTAGGCAATGTCCAGACTCATTGATGTAATACATGATGTATTCCAATTTTCAACAGGTTTGCGATGTAGCATAAGATGCACTTTCTCAAGGAAAAAATAACAGCACTAAATTATTTTGGATGAAGCAATTACAAGGCCACTATTCCTTTACAATAAAGCCCAAAGTCCTTATGTTTAAAATGGCCAAGAACACCCAGAGAAAACCTTATTTGGAGGTGCTGCCAATTCTGTATAGGTTATTCTCTTGAAGGTTAAGTTATTATAGGGGAAAGTAAATTGATCTTCGCAATTACCTCTGTGTGTCCCGCCGGGAACTGGGGAGACTAAGGCAACTGGCACAGATATTGCTGGCAAAGAGGCATATGCTGTAGAATGCCGAGCACATATAATATCTTGATGTCCAACCGGCACAGCGAAACCGTTAGATACAGGAAGCGGCAGAGGAGGAGGTATATGATTTCCGCGGCCTGCCAAACGCACAATAGCTTGGGCCTGCAAATAAAAAGCTACTCGATGATTGTGATAAAATTATACCCAATCCAGACTGTTAAAGAACAAAATCTAAATTTCGAAACCTTATCGATCGGAACTGGGGATGGTAGGTGAAAACGTTAATGCATTTACGTTCTCCAGTGGCGGGCGGCGGTGGCAGCAGGACGGCGGTGGCAGGACGGAGGCGGACAGGGCTGCCGGGAGCGGGCCGAGTTTTGAAATTTTTTGTCAACTAAGGACGTAGGGACCCACGCCAGGTGGCTTATCCAGCATGAACGTACATGCTGGATAAGCTCAGCCGGAGCAAGCGGGTCGAAGCTGTAGGGGGAGAAGAGGAAGGAGAGCATCTTGTGGATGGCGCCGCAAACGGAAGGGAGGGCTATGCATTGGACGGACGTCCAGGCCGACGAGGGGGAAGAGGGGTGTGCCGATGGACGAGGGAGAGGGAACGCAAAGGAGTGAGAGTGGGTTGCATATTTCATTGGTGTGGGTTGGACGACACAGGAGTGTGGCAGAGTGAATATGTTGGACGAACAGAGCTTTGAGGGATGCAGGAAAGAGCGTAGGTGGATGGTGGATGCGTGAAGGAGCAGGGTTGTAGGGTGCATGGGTGGAACTGGAGGGAGCGTGAGCTATCGGACAACCGTGGATAGTGTGGACGCGATAGAGGGGATAATATGTGTAGGATAAAATAAGGAAAGCAGTGAATGGACGTAGAGGGAGAAAGGGTGGAGGTGTAGGTGGGAAGGGGAGTGTGGCAACAAATGGAGAGCTCACGAGGAAGTGGAGCAGGGACGCAGGATGATGGGTGGAGGCGCTGGTGGGGAGGGAATGGTGGAGTGATGAGAGGTGGGGAAAGGGCGTATGAGCACTGGGGAGAGTAAATCTGGGAGGGACTATGGGGGCATGGGAGCAAGGGAATAGGGGAAGCGTGGAGTGGACATGAGTGCGACTGGATTGTAAGGGATGTGTGTAGTGTAGCGAGGTGGGTGATGATGGGGTATGAGAGTTAGCGTGGGAGTGAGTGGAGGATAGAGAGGTGAGATGGGAGGAGGGTTGGGATGAAAAAATGATATGGTTTGAGGGAGCCGAATTAGTGCTCAGTGTAGGAGGAGTGAATCCGCTCTCATACCAAATGGAACAACCGAGTCCGTTTGTGAAGTTAAGAAGTGAGTTTGTGTTTCATAATTGAGAATAAAATAATAATATATTGATAGATGATGATAAAATATTACATTGAGGCTTTCCTTTAAGACTTGAGCATGCATAGTGAAGAGTTACACCCTTTCACTTTAGTAATTAATAATTTATTGTTTATAGTTAATATATCATTTAAATATTCATAAAACTCAACAAATTATTTATGAAAATAAGAGTTTTGGGAAAGTTTATTTATTTATATAAACTTCATTGTAGTTTTATATGTTTCACATTTGAATTTTATTTGTGATAAATAATTAAAAAAATAAAATATTTACAAATAACATATTTTAACCATTTATTTATGAAAATAAGATTTTTTGGAAAGTTTTATTTATTTATATAAACTTGATCATGAGGTTTGTAGTTTTATATGTTTCACAATCCAATTTTATTTTTGATAAATAATTAAGAAAAGAATTTGTCTCCCAACTTTTTTCTTTCTTTCTTACACACCTTACAAAGATCATGATCATGTTGATAGTGTTAAAAGTGATAAATGCATATATAATAAATCTTAATGGGATATATATGCAAAGAGATGAATGTAAACACAATAAATTTATATGGGATGCATATACAAAGATATGGGATAGACAAATGTAAACATATTTGTTTATATATATATATATGAGGAGAGGGTGAGGATGAGGGTTAGGATGATGATGTTGATTGAGATGATGACAATGACGATGACGATGAGACAATGATATTAGTGTAGACAATGAAGATATGACCAACCAAGGATTGCATAGACATTGTTTGAGAGGCCATCTCCAACCACTCCCCTCTGTGAATCAACATAAAGGACCTCACTTCAACTTCCCATTCCCTCAATTTTAGTATATGGTTCATAGTGCCAATTACACACTAGTATCTATCTCGATTAGCTATTTCAATATGCTATTCAAACACCTCTTTCCACATATTCCATCATAGGGTCAAATTCATTACAATACTCCCATAGGTTTTTTTAATCTCTGTTGCATTTCTTTAAGCCAATATAGAACACAACATTTACTATGATTGTGGCAATGTTCCATATTGACCTCTATTCAAGATGGAAAAAAATTTGATGAAAACCACCCACTTACATGTGTTTCTCTTTCTTTCAAAGCTCTAGATTGATGTAGGATATGACATAACTCATTATGATCCCAGGGAATCCCACATGCAAGATGAAGTGCCTCCATCATAAATATCATAAGGACGAACCGAAGAGAGAGTTGCATACGGGGATGGGGATGATCAAAGAGCCTTATCCTTCTGCGCATGCATGGCGATGTGTTGACGGTTGGTATGGGAATGATATATGCATGCTTTAATCAACCGACTTCTCACTTAGAATAGAAACACCTTGCAAACATGCTTCAAGGTTGGCCTATGTTTCAACGTCCATACATTAAGGAAATTTTGAGGTCTAAAATTGGCATAATAAGAGATATATTAAAATATTATGAGTTAGACATTTTGGGGAAAATATATATTTACAAGTCACCTTTTGCACTATAATTCATGTAACTATAATTAAGTTAACTTGGAAAAATATATATAAATAAAATTAATAAAAAACTTTCTTTGACATGACTAAAAAAAAATACTTTGAACTAAAGTAATCATAAAATAAAATATTTTAGTTTTGAATTTTGAGTAAAATTAAATTTTAAATAACTAATTTGATATTAATAATCATTTTAAATTTGTTAACCTATTTATTATATAATTCTAATATATATTCATTAAAAATAAAATTAACATATTTATAACATTATATTCTTTATATATTATAATGATTTATTTTAATAAATTTATCACAATTTAATCCAATTTATATATTATATATTTTAATATAATGATATTAAATATAATAAATATTATAATAATTATGTTATATGAAATATATATATAAAATCACCTAAAAACTAAATATATTTTCCCTAAAATATATTGCCTAACATACATATCATAAAGTATAACATATTAACATAAAAGTATATACATATTACATATCATAAAGTATAACATATTAACATAAAAGTATAAGGTATTTACCTGTGGCATAGCATAAAACTATCTCTGCTTTAGTATTTTTTATTTTGTTTTATTGTTTAATTAATTAATATCAACATTTGATTATGATTGTGTTAATGATTATATATATAAAAAATTAATAAATAAAAAACCAATTTTAATACTAAAACATTATAAAAATTGTAAATTATATTTAACTTTAATATTATAACTTTATAAAAATTAAAAAGTATATTTTTAAATTTTATGTTCACATCATAGTAAATAAAAAAATTAAAACATGAAACTTTTAAATGAATATTAAATCTAAAATAATCAAATCAAATCAAATCTTTAGGAATTAAAGCATTTAAATCAAATATTGAAAATTTTCTAGGGAATTGAAAGTGTAAGTAGGGTGTTATCAATAAGCAATTCAAAACCAATCAATGATGCTTTGGTATTTGTGAAATAATTAATATGTGTACCATTTTTTTAACTATGTGGCAATTTTAGATTTTTTTTCAAATAAAATAATTTTTAAAAACTAATTGTCACCTCCAATCAGAGTTATTTAGTCAAATCAAAGCTTGCAACCAATTATAAAATAGTAATTTTTAATTTCAAAAACTAAAAAACATATTTTATTATTTAAAAAAAATAAAATTAATAAATAATTTTAACAAAACATTATAAAGTAACTAGAAAATTATTAAAATTAATAAAAAGTCAATGTAGTTTTGACAATTTATCCATTGCTATAATCTTTGGCAAGGATTAATAAAAAAGAATTAATAAATAAGAAACCAATTTTAATATTAAAACATTATAAAAATTGTAAATTATATTTAACTTTAATATTATAACTTTATAAAAGTTAAAAAGTATATTTTTAAATTTTATGTTTACATCATAGTGAATAAAAAAATTAAAACATGAAACTTTTAAATGAATATTAAATCTAAAATAATCAAATCAAATCAAATATTGAGGAATTAAAGCATTTAGATCAAATATTTAGAAATTTCTAGGGAATTGAAAGTGTAAGTAGGGTGTTATCAATGAGCAATTCAAAACCAATCAATGCTGCTTTGGTATTTGTGAAATAATTAATGTGTACCATTTTTTTAACTATGTGGCAATTTTAGATTTTTTTTTCAAATAAAATAATTTTTTAAAACTAATTGTCACCTCCAACCAGAGTTATTTAGTCAAATCAAAGCTTGCAACCAATTATAAAATAGTAATTTTTAATTTCAAAAACTAAAAAACATATTTTATTATTTTAAAAAATAAAATTAAAAAATAATTTTAACAAAACATTATAAAGTAACTATAAAATTATTAAAATTAATAAAAAGTCATCTAGTTTTGACAATTGATCCATTGCTATAATCCCTGCCTTGGCAGGGACTAATAAAAAATAGGTTAACATAATAGTATAACTTATTATATTATATGTAATAAAAACATGATAGTACGATATTACGTAATAATTATGTTTACACTTAAGCAGTGTATTTACTAAAATGAAAAGAACATGAAACATAATTTATACTAAGTCACATCGAAAAGTACCTAGTTTGTTTCAAATTTTGAATTCAAATTTAATTTTTTGTTTTTAATTTTGAATTCAAATTTAATTTAATTTTATATCACTTGGATGGGGATGGGGTATTGGGGTGCATGCATGATAAGATAGGCATCCTTATACAAGCTACATGATAGTATATGACATACATCTTATTATGAATTTTAATTGGAGGGGTGGCAGGTGCGGGGGATCCTTCTAGATCCCAGAGGACATGTTGAACAAACCTTCGCTTGGGGTCTTGGCTATAGGACCAATAATGAGGCCGAGTGGTTGGCTCTCCTTCAGGGAATGAAAATTCTAGTCAACAAAGACATCTCCAGGATCGCGATTTTTGGAGATTCTCGACACGTCATATATAAAATGATCAATGGATACACCACCGGCTCTATAAAATGTCGACGTTTGCACGACAAAATCACTCCTCTCTTATCCAAGCACTATGAATTCTTCCACATTCTTCGCACAAAAAACATTGCCGCTGATGCTTTGGCTAACATGGGGGCCTCCTTACCTCAAGGTCAATTTTGTCTAAATGGCCAAACCCCTCACCTCAAACACATTCCTTAATGAAAATTTGGAATGCAAGGTTAGACCCCCATAATATCGAGCCCTCCAAGGATATAAGAGAAGGGGTTAATTTTTGTAAAGGCTCCAAGGATTCTCACAAAGGATCTAAACCTTATCACTCCACCCCTCGTCTCCTCATCGTTGCATGCCCTCCACTCTCCACTGGCCACAATCCTATGGACATTCGCGAAGGATCTCCTGCCTTAACGCGTTGTCCGGACCCTCCACACTCTCCCGCTGCGTGGCTCTTTATCTGCACCTACCATCCCTCGATCCTTGCAGGTTTTAATGCTCACCTTCCTTGGGTTTATTGTTTCTACACCTCGCACGCTTCGGGTCTTTTCGCCATCTCCAATATGACTTCCCCCCAAAGCCTTCCTCATCCTAATTTTACCCTCGGCAATGGCTCTGTTCGTTATGTGACTTCTCTGGAGAGGATACTATAGGATGTCATTGCAGGGGTTGACGAGGGAATTTTGCAGGAAATCCTGTGGGAAACTCTTCCTCTCACCAGGGTTTTTGTGAAGGAAAGGTTGGCTCTCACCGCTTTCTCCACTTGTTTATGCTCTACACAAGCTGGTTTTTCTCTGTGGTTCTCGAATTTAGGTTCTGGGCTCAGCCTCTCCATTGACGATCAGTCCTTTATAGCAGGAAACAATTCGATTTTGGGTTGCAATTGTTCAGGGTGGAAAGAAGGTGTAGTCAGCACTCTCTCCTATCGAAATAAGGAAGACCGTGACTCCCTCCTGCAGGAACTCAACACTCTTAAATTGGTTCTCGGTGGTCTCTTTGTCGACGAGCAGGCTCAAGTGTTTGCTGGTGCAATTCGTGCTCTTCACTACAATTTCTCCAGAATAGAAATTTCACCTAGACAAGGCAGAATGGTGCAGGCAAATGAGAATGTTGGGATAGCAGACTTGAATAAAAATCTCAGGCGTTTGTATGAAATGATGGCCATTGGCATTATGGAGAACAAGGGAATTGCTCAAGAGGTCAAAAGCATGGGGGAAGTGGTCAGCTACACTTCATATCAGATAAGTAACCATGACTCCAAGATCGATGACACTGAAAGAAACCTCATGGAAATAATGGGCAAGGTGGACAGAATCCAAGAAGACCTCCAGCATTTGGTTAGCATGAATCAAGGCAGTAAGGTTCTTGAAACTCCAGCAGCAGCAGCGCACCCCATGGAGGAGGAATCGGTTGTTCAACCCATGAAGCACCCAGGCAATCCTTAATGGTTTAATAGTTTCATGTTTTTTTGTCTGTTTCTTTATCAGCAATTTATAAGGGTATACACTACCCTAGGCCTTAGAAGTTATGTAAAAACTTTGTGCAGAGTTCTTTGGTCATTCTCATGGACCAGTTTTGCTTATTCCTTTTTTGAACTGCAAGAACTCTCAGTTCCCGCTTATTTTCTGTAATGTATGGCTATGCACAACCTGTTTTATATAAAACCTTTTAAAGTTTATGTTAAAAAAAAGTTTAATTGGGGTTTATGGGAAGAAGGGAAAGGTACTGGGTCTAATTAGGGATCTATCACCCCAAATATTGGGAAATTTGTAACAAATAATTGATGAATTATGGTGGATCCTAGGCAAGACACCCTCGAAGTCTATAGGATTCTCCCTTGTAATTATATTAAGAACTAGTATGGGAGTTTGGATAGGGATAGGAGACTGAAGTTCAAGTTGGAATACAAGGTCTTAAATATAAAGTTGAACCAGACCTACATTTACGCTCAATCTTGATTCCACTCTTTGGTTATCATGGCTCTTTTTTTTCTATTCCCAAGTGGTTAAGGTAAATTCTTGGTCCTTAAGAAGGGGAGATTGTCAATTTGGCCTTATCCTTTATATCACATTTCCTCCTAGTCCCATGAGATTCCAAGGTTACTCATCCTACTATAGATAGCCCAAACAAGCTCTGCATCCCACAATAGGTATTCTACTAGGCTTTCAAGTTCAAGCAATGAATTTTTTCATCTACATATCACACCCCATCCATCAATTTAGCTAAAGGAGGTGGATAATTACAAATTCCAGGCTTCTAAATTTCATCCCATGGTCATATTTTGAATTCATAAACAATAAAATGCATGTGTAGATGTATAAATAGAAAACACAATGGAAAAAAATTTCTATCCACACACACATATCATGCATATATAAGCATAATTATCACATGCGTAAAATAAAATCATTGCACATCTAAATACAAAGAGAATATTTATCTTTAAGCAAAGCAAATCCAAGCAACTGGTTGTAAAAGAACAATTTTCCACCCAACCATAAGCACTATGTCCATCATATACTCTTTATATTGAGAGGTCACCCCCAAGATGGGCTATAAGGTGTAATGAACTCGACCCCTAACTAAGGCCAAAGGTGCTATTATTAAGACTAAGTTAAATCCAAGCACAATGGATTTAGACAAATTAAGGTTTGGCCAACTATCAATTCACCCAAATAATTAAAACTTTTAAGTCTAGAGTTAGAATTATAATTAAAGTTGCGACATTTAATTTATTATTTAATTACGACCTTTTTCATGAAACAAGGGCATCTAAACCATCAAAATCACCCAAGGATCACACCCTACCTGGATTGCACCAACCCTTAACATGGTTTGATTTTTTGGTATCGGTGGGATTTGAACCGGTGACCTTTCCACTTAGGGACGTCTTAACCATACCTCACCACCAATTGTTCTACATCTCACAAATTATTTAATTACAATCCTTAATTAACTCTATTAAAAACAATTCCCAAAGTGCAAGCCAAAGGTCGTAATCACAACAAATGCATGAATAAAGCATGATAGTCATCATATTCATTGTGAATAGGAATCTACAATGAATTCAAGTATTATTGTTTTATAATATTATAGAAAGCATAGTTTATAAATAAGCAATTATTGTTGTCATTGGTTATTTGCAAATTAAATTAATTTTCATTGTTGTTATGTGTGTTTTTGGTGAGGCTAAACAATAAGGAAAATCACACATCAAGAAAATATGTAAGTTGTAATCTACAGCCACATTGAAACCATAGAAAAACATAAAACATCGGTTGCAACCATAGCCCTCAAAATCAGCTCTCGGTGGTTGTTCGCTACAACCATCTCTCACTAATACAAATCAGATTGTATGGCTTCCACCCTCCAATCATGACTCACATTTACAATAAGGATATATCACTCAAACTCATATATGCAACTAAGAACATATCTACACACATAAACATTTACAATAGAATAACAACTGTGCTCATCTTGGCACCGGAAAATTGTCATACCAAAACAAACATATCTTGGTCATTCATAAAGCTTTTTTAGTGAAACAAAAGGCAATATTTACTGGAAATGATGATTCAAGCGCAATGGAACATGTCTCACAACACATAAATGAGAATATATGGGTAAACCAAAGCATATGGTTACGCTCCTCTCAATACCATAGAGCCACAGTTACAATTTCTGAATAACAGAAAGAATAATAGAAATAAGGGAATGAGCATAGCAACTCAAATCCATATTCTATGGAATTCATCCTCCTTGCATACAGATCTTGACATAAAATACATGAACATTCATATAACCAATTCATCCAGCATTACACATATACAAAATAAAATAATGTAACGAAAATAAAAACATAAGCGAAATACTCAGCTCAAAATATGGGCAATTGGCTGCAACAGGACAACTTTCCTCCTAGCCATAAACACAGTCAAGTATAAGTCACTTAAATTGGTCACCCCCAAGTTGAGACCACATATCCACGCGTAGAGGCACACTTAATCTGGAAAATCTCAGAACTACCTATTCTGAAAACCACAATGCTTTCCACTACTACTTTCCTATCCACCTCCACTTCATATGGGGTCACCATCCCATTTTCAAGATTTCTATGTGAGAACTTGGACTAGAAGAGTGATCTGTCGAAAGAAAAGGGGTGACAATCCACCTGACTAACTCTCTAGAATGGAAAACCGACTACTCATCTCAAATATACTGCAACAAACACTCATTCTCCATATAATCTCAACACAGTATCAATATTGTTAACACTCGCAACACAGTGAGATAGCATAAGGCAAGCGATCCAAAGCTCAATATTAGCTTCAACAAGGAGAGGGAACATGAATTTATAAGAGGAAGAGGCAATCCAAACCAAGGAAAACCAACACAAGTCAAGAGAGGGGTTATCTCAACCATAGGGAGGCTAACTCAAATTGAGTGAGACCATGGTGAGACCCATTGGAATTCACGAGGGAGCAACTCTAATTACGGATACTCGTGGAGGCTTATGTGGGGGTTACTTAACTCGAAATAGATCCATGAGGAGGAGTTACAAAAATGGATGAGTGGAATGACTCAAGAGGGGCGCTTGAGAAGTGATGGAGGCTCAATAATGTCATAAAGATTCTCAGAAGAACAAAAAAGGAGCATCAATGCATTGTGTAAGAGTGGAAGCTAAAAATTAGCTGACAATCCCTAGAAACTAGAAAAAGGGCACATAAATGACCAAAAACACATGAACATGAGGGAATCTCTTCCAAGGATGGTGCACTAGGAAAGAAGGGTCGACTAAGGTATGCATAAGATGCAATAGTGACTCCATAGTCCATAAAAATCATAAATAGGGTTCGTTGTACAATCTTTGGGTGACCAACACTACTAGTGTCACCAAGTTGCAAAATGAACTAGGATGGGAAACCCCCATCCAACAACAAGTTTTGATATGCTATTGGGATCCCCCATTCCCCCTCACACTGTGAGATCCATGGTATCCCATACTCTTTTAGTTGTCTTTGTTGAGCTAGTTGTTTATTTAATCAATAGTAACAACATTAAATATAACAACAATTCCAATAACAATATTAACATTAATAATAATTCCAAAGTCAATAATCACATTATCAAACAATGATCATAAGTCCATAATCACATTAACAAACAAAAGAAAATAATTCCATATTCACATGAAAGATATTAAGTCAGGGGATTAACAGTTGGGGTATTACATCCCACTCCCCCTTAAACAATGCATCATCCTCAATGCATATTACATACATGTTGCAACATAACTTTCAAAATAGATGAGGGTATCCTTCCATCGTGACATCTTCCAGCTCCCAAGTCACATCCTTGAGACTATAATGGGTCCATTAAACCTTTTTCTACCTGATTTCTTGATTTCGAAGCATCTTGAGATTTTTGCCCAAAATGGAAATAGGTTGTACTAGAAAATCCCCTTTGAGTTCCACCTAGATCACATTCCAATCAATTACATGGTTAACACCAAGGATATACTTTTTCAATAAATAAATGTGAAACACATTGTTTACTTTAATGCAAGTGGGCAGAGCAAGCTCATAAGCAACAGGTCTTCTCTTAGTTAAGACCTCAAAAGGTCCATAATGTCTAGCAACTAACTTGGAACAATTTCCCAAGTTCAAGGGACTCTTCTTGGGTCTAACTTTCAAAAAAACATGATCTCCAACTTGAAACTATATGGTCGTCCTATTTTTATTTTTATAGCTTTTCTTCTTGTCTTGAGCTACTTTCAGGTTTTGCTTAATCTTAACCATTTGATCCTCCATATCCTTCAATAATTTTGGCCTAACAATGACTTTGTCTATTGTATTATCCCAACTAATGGGAATGTTGAACTTTCTCCCATGCATAGCCTCGAAAGGGCTCATCTTCAAAGATGCATTATATCCATTATTATAAGCAAACTCTACCAAATGTAAATAATATTTCCATTTAGATGGTTGATCCATCACATACATCCTTAACGTATCTTCAATCACTTGGTTAACTCTTTATATCTATCCATATGTCTAACGGCGATATGTTATGTTGTACTCATGTTTAGACTTGTGCCAAACCCCTCAAACAATCATTTCCAAAAGTTAGAAGTAAATTTTGAATCTATGTCGGATACCTTAACTTTTGGAATAACTTACAATTTGGCTACTTCTTTCATGTAAATATCTGCAATATTAGGTGCTTTGTGAGTTATGTTTATTGGAATTAAGTGTGTTTCCTTAGTCAACTTATCTACAACAACCATGATAGCATCATTTTGCAATCTTGTCTTAGGCAACTTTGTGATGAGATCCATTGTCACTATGTCCTACTTCCATTCGGGTATTGGCAAAGGTTGTAACAATCCTACTGGATGTTGATGCTGAACTTTAACCCTTTGGCGTTCCATGCATCTAGCTATATACTCCACAACATCATTCTTCATCGTTGGCCAAAAGTACTATCTCCTTATTGTTGCTACTATTTTCTAATAGCTCTGATGTCTAGCATAAGAATCATCATGCATTTCCTTTAAAAACATCTTCCTTATATCTCCAGAATTGGGCACATAAGCTGTATTTTTATGCATGAGGATTCAGTTTTCTTCCAACTTATACTTATCAAATTTCTATGGGATTTTCTATTGTTGTAATCCTTCTTTTACCTGTTGATAATGTTCATTTGTAACATTGGCTTCAATGATATTATCTTTTAAATCTGACATACTAGTTTTGGTAGTTGTTACATGTATCACATGTATCTTCTTACTAAGTGCAACCGCTACTTTATTTTCCTTACCTTTGATGTGTTTGATGTCAAAATCATATTCATGTAAAAATGATATCCATCTCCTTTGTCTTGCATTCAAATTAGGTTGCTCAAACAAGTATTTTAACCCAACATGATCAATTCTTAACTCAAACTTCTTACCCATCAGATAATGTCTCCACATCTTCAAGGCATGGATGACAACCACAAGTTCTAAGTAATGAGTGGCATAATTCTTCTCATGATCCTTCAACTTTCTAGATTTGTAATTGATCACATGTCCATCCTGCATAATACTCCACCAATGCCTTGCTTGCACGCATCTATGCATACAACAAAGTTTCCTTCAAGGTATACAATTTTTAGAACTGGTGCACTAGTAAGCATTTCCTTAAGTCTTTGAAAAATATCTTCATGCTTAGGGTTCCATTCAAACTTTACACCTTTATTTTCCAAGGACGTGATAGGATGAGCCAACTTTAATAATACTTCAATGAACCTTCGATAGTATCCAACTAACCCCATTAAGGATCTGACTTCTGATACATTCTTAGGTGTTGGCCATTCCATAATGTCTCTTATCTTCTCAAGATCTCTTGAAACACCTTCTTCATATACGGTATGCCCTAGGTGGTGAATTATGCCTTAATATAAAGAACACTTGCTTAATTTGGCATACAACTGATGTTCTCTAAGCACTTGCATTACTAGCCTTAGATGTTCTTCATGATCTTCTCTTGTCTTGGAATACATGAGGATGCCATCCAAGAATACAATCACAAATTATATAAGTATTTTATGAAGACTCCATTCATTAAACACGTGAATATTGTTGGTGCATTTGTTAAAACAAAAGGTACCACTATGAACTCAAAATCTCCATACCTTGTTTTGAATGTTATCTTACTGATATCCTCATTCTTAATTCTAATTTGTTGGTATCCTGACCTAAAATCTATCTTTGAAAACACCTTGGCTCCTCTCAAGTGATTAAACAAGTCATAAATTATTGGTAAGGGGTATACTTGTATTTAATTGTTTCTTTGTTTAACTTTCTATAATCTATCCAAAGTCTTAGAGCTCCATCCTTCTTCTTCACAAATAACACAAGAGCTCCCCAAGATGAAACACTAGGTATTATGTAGCCTTTCTTTAGTATCTCATCTAACTGCCTATGTAATTCCTTTAACTCTAGACTACTCATTCTATAAGGTGATTTATATGAAGGTATTGTTCCTAGCACCAAGTCAATAGAAAAATCAATGTCCCTCCTAGGAAGCATTCCTAGTGGTTCTTGAAATATATCTACAAACTCTTGTAGTATTGGAATATGATCCCACAATTCTGGCTCTTTCCCTTCTTTTAACTCTCCCATGTGAATTGTATATAATTAGCATCCCTTTCTGAGATATTTCTTCAATTGTATAGTTGTGGCATACCTTAGGGATATGGGTCTAGTTATACCTTTGAATGTTACGCGGTTTCTTTCTCCATCCAAACAAATATAAGTTTTATTAACGGCATAGTGTGCATCCAACCAATCCATGCCAATCAATACATCATATGACCCTAAGGGTATGATGTTTAAATCTACAAAATTTTTCAATCCATTAATTTCTCAAGGACACCCTTTTACAATTTCTGTGATTTTTCTCTTGTCTCCGGTAGCTAACTCTAATAGACTTGTTATTCCAAGCTTACTTTTTTTCCAAAATAAATCTCTCAATAAATTAGGTGCAATGTAACTATTTTTAGATCCATAATCAATCAAAATAGATATATTTTTATTATCAATCTTACCTTCTACCTCGATCATTCAGGACTGGTGGTCAGCTTGCCTCCCATCCAGGGTTGCATTGATCCTCTGAGCGCTTCCACCAACATCTCCAATAGTTGAATCCTCTTGCATGTTGTGAATATTATTTTATTACGTGGGCATTGAATGGAAAAGTGATTTTCCTTACATATCCAACATTCCACTGGTGGCCTTTCCCATGAATGGTCTTCTCTTGGATGTCCTTGCTGATAAGAATTATTGTTTCTGAATTTGGAACAATATTAACCTTTCTTCATCTTCTCTTGAATGTTATTTTTCATGTCCTTCCAATTATTTTGATATGGGGCCTTGCCATTATTCTGTTCATATAGGTATTTTTCCTTCCAAATGCCATCCTTAAGATTTTTTGGTCTATCATATTGGATTTTATCTCTGAAATATTATGGTATACCACTTCAGAACCTTTGACTCTTCACCTTCTCATCCTTGGCGAAGTCTACATACTTCAAAAGTTCTAGAAACCTTTTCTCATAAGCCTCCATAGTCATGCTTCCCAACTTAAGCTCAAAGAATTCCTCCATCTTATTTTCAAAGTAGTGCTCAGAGAGGTATTCTTTCCAAAAGTACTTCTTAAAATTCCTCCAAAAGATTATGTCTTCATTGATGTCCTTCATCTTAACTAGTTGATCCCACCATATATATGCTTTACCTTACAGATGGTATATATCTACTCTTGCCTCCATATTATGTGTATACTGAAGCAACTGGAATAACTTCCTAATTCCTATCAACCATGCTTCGGCATCTTCTCTCTACTTTACTTCACGTTCAAAATTTAGGGGCTTAATTCTTCTCAACTCTCCTACTAGATCATCCCTAGAATACCTCCTCTTCTTTTGTGTAACTGGAGATATTTCAAGGTTGCTATCTGTATCACTTAATGAGTAATCCTTCTTCTTCTCTATTCGATGATGTCTTCTTAAAGATGATATGGATATCACATAACCTCTTCTATGACTCTAGTGATCTTTGGATAACCTTTAGTGACTTCATATCATTCATGATATGTTCCTAAATATGAATTATTCTTTCATTATCCTCCCTACACTTCCTCATTAAATCCTTCAAACTTAATATTTCACTTCTCCTCTTAGTTATACTTGACCTTATTCCTTCACCAAAATCCACTTCAAGGCTATAAGGCCTCTGTCCTTCTTGAAAATCCATCTCCACTCGCTGACTACCTGTACTTGTTGAATATCTAGTCTTCACAAGTTTGATTAAAATTTCATTTTAGTGGTCACATTCCTTGCAAAATCATTCACTGGGAACTGCAATGTGTTCATTATCAACCATTTTTTAGAAACTACACTTGACATAAGTTCATCATTAATCAAGCTACTCTTTCTTCTTATTTATAAAGGTAATAATCCATCTCTTCTTAAAATCAAACCACCTAACTGGACAAGGGGAGCTAGAAATCTGGACATCAAGTCCATAGTTTCCCCAGGATAATAGTTTAATTAACTAACTCACATGTGAAACTATATTAAGGCGCATGCATCCAATTTATCTAATGCAAATGCATGTTTACAGAGTGACTTGTAAGTTCATAGAAGACCCAACAATTGTGGTGTTGAAACCTTCATCTCTGATACCACTTGTAATTTCCCATTTCCCTAACTAAGGCCAAAGAAGTTAATATTAAGACTAAGTTAAGTCTAAGCATAGCGGATTTATACAAATTAATTTAGGCCAACTAACCATTTGTTATCCAGTGAAATGACACTTCTTCGTTTGAGTACTAACACTCAATGTGTTGGTACACAAAAGGACAAAATGGATAGAAGTGGCCAACACTCTATAGATGTGCATGTGCCTTCATACATACTCATCTTGCCAGCCTTGACATTTTTTTATAAGGTGATTTAGGTGCATTCGTGACTATTTCCATTGAAACATGTGTTCTATTCAGGGGTAGCCATGTATACAAGCCGTGAATACATGATCACACTTTGCATTGCAGGTTTTCCTTATAAAAGTCACGAGTGACTCGCGACTTGCTAGTATTAGTAGTTGCGAGTGCCCTAATCCAAAAATTAAACAAGTTTATTTAAGGACAGTTGGGCTCATAATCATAGTGTTCCCAATTTCCTCAACCATCTCAACCTGCATAACTCCTCTCATTCATCGAGTATAAATAGAGGGTAGGGGTTGAGGCTAAAGGATATCAAATATAGAGCAAAGTTATGTTGGTGGATTGCCTTTCGATATCTTGGAGCAGCAGAACTCAGTTCCTTGGCTAGTAGAGGAGGATGTGTATCAAATACTGGTTGTAATATTTCATCACTTGCTTATCAATAAAGAGATACTTTCTTCCAATTTGGTGCACTAGTATTCTTATGTGTTATGATTTCTGAATTATCTTGTTGTCTTATTGCAAGCATAGTATTTCATTAATTTCTTATATAACACCTAAGATTGGAGGAAGGTCTATCTCTTTGAAGGTGTGAAGATCCCTCGAAGTTGTTGGAGCATTTGGATTGAAGAAGAAAGCTAGTACCAGCCTTCATAAACAAGGTACACTTACTTTCTTCCTTATTTCTCTGTCAGATTCTCAGGTAGCTGAATGTCTGCAAGTTTAATTAGTATGTTAGTGAACCCGGACCTTAGGTTATAAAGTAGGACTTTTCTCTGAACAAAAGAACTGGAGACTCCACTGGGGAGTCCAACAGCTGCAAAGAGATATACTTTAAACTTAATTAAAACTTTTAACTCTAGAGTTAGAATTATAATTAAAGTTGCGGCGTTTAATTCATTACTTAATTACGACCTTTAATTAACTCTATTAATAATAATTCACAGAGTGCAAGATAAAGGTCATAATCACAATAAGTACGTGAATAAGGCATAATAACCATCATCTTCAATGTGAATAAGAACCTACAATCAATTCAGGAACTATTGATTTTTCATATTGTTTTTTTCAATTGTGGCTCACCTACCCCCAACGGGGCTTTCTACGTCCACATGAACAAGTCATAGGGTGCCCACCTGAAGGGTCCCCACCCCACTTGCTCTGATTACAGAGCTAACCTGATGGGGGCATCAAGTGAGCCCCTTATATAGCAATGTATAGCCACCTGGGGATTTGACCTTGAGACCTTCTTCTCACAACTTACATCTTGAGCTATCCCACCGGGCTTATTGATTCGTAATATTGTAGAAACCATAGTTTATAAATAACCAAGTATTATTTTCATTATTTATTTGCAAATTAAAGTAATTTTTGGTGTTGTTATGTGTGTGTTGTCGATGACGATAAACAATAAGGAAAATTTCACATTAAGACACATATGTATCCTATAATCTACATCCACACCAAAGCTATAGCAAAACAGAAAACATCGCCCGCAACCACAACCCTAAAAATTAGCTCCTGATGGTTGTGCCCTACAACCATCTCTCACTAATACAAGTTAGATCGTATGGATGCCACCCTCTAGACATCAATCACATTTACAATCAAAATATATCATTCAAACTCAGATAGGTAACTAAGTACAGATCAATACACAAAAACATTTATAATCGAATAACGAGTGTGCTCATCTTGGAACCAGAGAATTTCCAAACCAAAGCATACATATCTTTTCCATTCAAAAAGTTTTTTCAATAAAAATGAAAGGCAGTATTTACTGGAAACATTGTTCCAAGAACAATGGAAGAGGTATCACAATACAAAAATGAGTAGATATGGGAAAACCAGAGAATATCATTGCACCCCTCTCAATACAGTAGAGCCATAGTTGCAATTTTTGAATAAGAGAAAGAATAATAGAAAGAAGGGAAGGAGCATAGAAACTTAGATCCATATTCTATGGAATTCATCCTCCCTACATACAGATATTGACATATAATACATGAACATTCAGAGAATCATTTCAGCCACCATTGCACATATACAAAGTAAAATATTCTAATGAAAATAAAAACATAAGAGAAACACTCATTTCAAAGTATGGGAAACTGGCTTCAACAGGACAAATTTCCTCCCAACCATAGACGCATTCAACTCTAATTTACTTGAACAGGTCACCCCCAAGATGAGACCATAGATCCACAGGTATATGCGCACTTAGTTTGGGAACTCTTGGAACTACCTCTTCAGATAACCACAATGCTTCCCACTAGTACTTTCATGTCTATCTACATTGCCTATGTGGTCACCATCCCATTTCCTAGCTTCCTATGCAAAAACCTAGACTAGTAGAGTAATATGATAGAAGAAAAGGGGTGATAATCCACCATACTATCTCTCTGGAATGGACAATAGACTACTTCTCTCAAGTATCTTGCAACAAACACTCAGTTTCCATATAATCTCAACACATTCACAATACTATCAACACTCACAACACAGTGAGATAACACAATGAAAGTGATCCAAAGCTCAGAATTAGCTTCAATAAGGAGAGATAACATGAATTTATAAGAGGAATAGGCATTCCAAACCAACTCAATTCAAGAGAGGGGTCACCTCAACCATAGGGAAGCTATCTCAAATTGATTAGGACCCATTCGAATTCATGAGGGAGCAACTCAAATTAGGGAGATTGGAGGTGGTGCACGTCCAGGATCAACCACAGCCAACCCAACCAACACCTCCAGGATCTGGTGGCTCCTACACTTAGCAGGATTTCCAAATTTATCCCTTGGTCAAATTCTGCTCTAAAATTGCCTCCCCACATTTCTGCTTCCGCAACCACCTTTCCACAACAGACCTTCCCATAACGGGTTGTGGGATGCGGGATGCCAACTTCCCAAAGTTGCTTCCCTGCAACTTTCCCTCTGCAATTTTTTTTTCAGTCGTCATATCTTTGCGTCCTTTCCCACGACCATCAATCTACTCTTTGAGGCGGATCTCACAGACCTTTACGGATCCGTTATCATCCTCGCAACTTTCATTGCGAATCTCTCTTGGACCATTAGATCTTCGTTTGCGGACTCAATCTCCGTCGTTCATTCTCTGCAATAAACCGGTTAAGGAAGAAAATCTGCGGGTTGCGCCGATTGATCAGAGAATCGATCAATCCATCCTGCAATCTCTAGGATTCATTAGCCTAAATCTTCTATGCATGCATTTACAAACTATTCCAACTATTTACGCAACAATTTAACACTTGAATCAATAATTTCACAGAAATACACAGATGTTCGGGAAACCGCCGAAGTCGGCTCTTCACGGATTCACAATTCAAAACAGTAAATGCATAGAGGATAATAATATTGTTAACACACAGCTACTCTTCCTATTAAACAACCACACAAACACACAGCTACTCTTCCTATTAAACAACCACACAAACACACAGCTCGGCCCTCTTCTTCAATCTGTTCAAAATATTTACAAGCGGAACCAGACGTAGGTCTGTCCGTCTCTCTGCAAACTCAGAGTTCTAATGCTAAAGAGCAGAACCCCCTCTACTTCTCTAATCCACCTATTTAAGCTAAACTATTACCTCCTACACTGAGTGGTCTTGCAACTGAAAACAAACAACTACAAAGCATGATGAAAACGTCCCTGTCTCAAACAAACAAATTGCGGCTTGATCTCCACGCATGGAGTCATGATATGCAATCACTCCTACTGGTACTAACAAACTATGACTCATCAAAACAACAAAAATATGCCACATCATGTGACCAATTCATCACATTGTTGGCATTCCACGATGCTCCTGCATCAGACTCACAAGGGTGAAAAATTATGAACCCTTGTTCATTAGATCAGCTACAGTGAAACCCTTGGCTTCCAACTCTGCAGGGCTCATCCAAGTAGAATCCAGTATTGGTTGCTTCTTCCATTTGACCAAATACTCTAGATAGTCCTTCTTCCTTGTACTCTTTACCACTTCAGTGTCCAAAATGGCCTCAACTTCCAATGGCTGTGCCACAGGCATCTGCCCCACCCATTGTAAGTCTTCAATGGGATATTCACCTTCTGCAAAGGTTCCAGTGTTACCTGCTACTTAAGGATATAGATCTGCAACATTAAAAATTGGTGAAATACCCACTCCAATAGGAATCTCTAACTCATAAGCATTTGCTGAGAATTTTTTGAGTATCCTACAGGGTCCAATCTTCTTCATCTTCAGCTTTTTATAGTCTCCTTTGGAAGTCTGTCTCTCTTTAGGTATGCTAAGACCAAATCCCCTACTTCATAGTTCTTCTCTCTCCTTTTGGAATCTACTCTGGCCTTGTAACTGGTGTTACTCTGTTGTAACCTTGCTTTCACTTGCTTCTGTAGTTCAACGATCCTCGTTACAAACTCTTCTCTATCAGCACTCCTTTTCTCTAATTGACCTAAGTCATGAAGTTCACACACTCCTCTTGGATGCATTCCATACCGAATTTGAAATGGACTCATCCCTATACTTTTGTCTGGTGAATCATTATAGGAAAACTCATCTTGAGATAACACTCTGTCCCGCTGCTTAGGACTCTCTCCAATCAAACTTCTCAACATGTTTCCCAGACTCCTATTAACTACCTCTGTCTTTGCATTCGACTGTGGATGATATGCTGAATTGAAGTTCAATCTGGTACCCAACTTCTTCCACAAGGTCCTCCATAAATTACCTATGAACTTCACATCTCTGTTTGATACAATACTTCAAGGTAAACCATGTAGTTTCACAACTTTATTGAAGAAAAAGTTAGCAATGTGTGTCGCATCACTAGTCTTGTAGCATGAAATAAAATGTGCCATCTTAGTGAATCTATCAACAACTACGAAGATAGAATCATGCCCCTTCTATCTTGGTAAACCCAGAATGAAA
Source organism: Pseudotsuga menziesii (assembly GCA_001517045.1). Taxonomy (NCBI): domain Eukaryota; kingdom Viridiplantae; phylum Streptophyta; class Pinopsida; order Pinales; family Pinaceae; genus Pseudotsuga; species Pseudotsuga menziesii. The sequence goes on from LPNX010178298.1 coordinate 29,821, forward strand.
TCCATACTCACAGAATCCCAAGGCCTAGTTGGAATAGGAAATGGTGTATATAACCCTGTGTTATGGATTCTCCCTTTAGCATGCTGGAATACTCTGCATCTACTTACAAACTTTTCAACTTCAGACCTCATCCTTTGCCAAAAATAGAAATGACCTACATGTCCAAAGGTTTTATCACTTCCAAAGTGACCTACCTTACCTCCATTCTTGTTTTTCCTGTATCAAGTTCTCTCTCATGGAACACTTTGGTATACATAGTTTACTGTTTTTAAAGAGTAAACCATCTTGTAGCGTATACTCCATCCATGGATCTCTGTCCACCTCCATTGGATTCTTACAAGCCTTGTAAATCTCCTGGAAATCAATGTTAGTCTCATACAAATCCCCTAAATGATCAAATCCAAAGACTTGGATCTGATCATCTCTTGCACAATCAACAGTCTCCTACTTACGGCATCAGCTACTCTATTTGACTATCCACTTATGTGTTTCAACACAAAGGTAAAGCTCTGTAATAACTCAACCCACTTGACATGTTTCAGTTTCAACTTAGGTTGTTGCATAATGTACTGCAATACATGGTTATCGAAATACAACACAAATTCTCTAGGCATCAAATAATGTCTCCAGTGCTTCGTTGCTTGAACAATAGCATAAAACTCCTTGTCATAAGATGAATACTTTTTATTTGCATCATTCAAATTCTCACTGAAATACACTATAGGCCTGTCCTCCTAAATGAGTACAGCTCCGATTGCTACTCCACTGACGTCACACTTTACTTGGAAAGGGTGTTTGAAGTTCGGTAACTTCAATAATGGTTGCTCAGTGACCTTCTTCTTCAAGAACTGAAAACTCCTTTCAGCCTCTACTGTCCATTGGAATGGATGTCAGTCCTTCTTAATTGTCTTGACAATAGATGCACAAATACCACTAAAATTCTTTATAAATTTCCTATAAAAACTTTATAATCCATGAAAACTTCTTACCTCAAATATGTTCCTAGGTGTAGGCCAATCAATGATTGCTTGCACCTTTTCTGGATCCATCTTCAACCCATCTCTTGAGATAAAAAAACCTAAATATCCTAGATCTGGTTTCATAAATGTACACTTCTTCAAATTTACCATCAACTTTTCCTATTGCAACCTCTCTAAAACATATCTCATATTCTTCAGATGCTCTTCTTCTATTTGGTTGAAAACTAAAATTTCATCAAGGTAAACTATCACAAACTTACCTATGAAATCTCTCAAGACTTCATTCATCAACCTCATAAAAGTGCTTGGTGCGTTGGACAATCTAAATGGCATGACCAACCACTCATGCAACCCATCATTTGTCTTAAAGGTTGTCTTCCACTCGTCTCCTTCTCTGATTCTGATATGATGATATCCACTCTTCAAATCCAGTTTTGAAAAGCACGTTGCCCCACTTAGGCAATCCATCATGTCATCCATCCTTGGTAATGGAAACCTATATCTAATAGTAATATTGTTAATCACTCTGGATTCAGTACACATCCTCCACTCACCATCCTTCTTTGGTGTCAGTACTACTAGTACTACACATGGACTCAAACTCTTCTAGACCAATCCTTTGTCCAACAATCCTTGGACCTGTTTCCTCACTTATTCATGCTCTTGAGGTGTCAACCTATACGCTGCCTTGTTTGGTAAACTGGATCCTAGAATAAAATCAATTTTATGGCTTATATCCCTCCTTGGCGGTAACTTATTGGGTAAATCATCCACTACGATGTCACTAAACTCACTCAACATTCCCTAAATATCCTTAGGTAGATATGTCATGCTAGTATTCATTGTCACCACTCTTGGTTTGCATACCATGGCATAGTTCAACTATTCCTTCTCAATATATTGCAAATATTATTTTCCTGACAACATCAAGACTTTGGGTGTTGACTGTCCTATTGTACTACCTTCTTGTAAAGGGTGAAGTACATGTCTTATCCCATTCTACTCAAAACTATGACAGTTACTCCTACCATCATGAATCATTTTCTTATAAAATTGCCATGGTCTTCCTAACAGTATATGACAAACATCCATGGGCATAACATCACACAAAATCGTGTCCTTATATGGACCTATTTGGAAATTAACTTCACACTGCTCACTTACTAGGATTTGATGTCCTTTATGTAACCAAGATACTTTGTATGGAACGGGATGCTTGGTCCTCCTTAAACTCAGCTTCTCCACCATCTTGATGGAAACAAGATTGTCAGTACTCCCACTGTCTATCATCATCTTACAACACTTCCCTTGGACTTTACACATGGTCCTGAATAAAGATTTTCTTTGAGCAGGCTTTGCTTGCTTCTTCTCAGGTTTCAACAAGACTTTATTCATCATCAAATCATATCCTATCTCTGGAAAAAATTCTGCCACTGTCGACTCTTCTTGCTGCTGCTCATTCTGAGCTACATAGGCTCCTCTCTATCCTACGTTTTCCTTCCCTAGACATTCAAATGATTTATGCCCCAAATAGTTGCATTTGTAGCACCTAATGACAATTTCTCTGCCTCTTCCTCTACCTATACATTCTTGGTAAGGCCCTCTTCTGCTAAAGTCACCTCCTCTACCATGTTGCTCTTGCTGGTTAGAGTTATTGGACTCTCCTCTCTGTGCTCCAAGGATTCCTCTTCCAGCTACTTGTCCTCTTCCTCTGGTTGGACCTCGACCTCTGTTGAAGCTCTGCTTGCTCGCTGTATTTTCTTCTGCCCTCAAGGCACATTGATATGCCTCCTCCATTGTTCTAGGTGATATCATGTTGATCTCTTCTTGGATATACATCCTTAGACCATTGACATGTTTTCTACTAACTCTTCCACATATCCTGCCCTTAGGTTTATTTTGTAGTACTCTTCAGTGTACTCTCTCACTGTTAACAATATTTTCCTAAGGTTTTGTACCTATCTATACAAAATTAACTGGCAATATTTGGGAAAGAACTTAGCCCTCATCTTTGCTACCATCCTATCCCAGCACTTTATCAATGACTTATTCTTCATCCTTCTTTATGCTTGCACACTATCCCACCATAAGGATGCATGCCCTTTCAACCTTGTCACAGCCAATATGACTCTCTTGTCATCTTCAATCTCATCCTACTCAAAGTACTTATCCAGCTCACTGATCCAGTAAATGAGATGCTCGGCAATGAGACTTCCATCATAGGTAGGCAACTCAGGTTTTGGCCTTGAAGTTGCTCCTAGAATCGATCTGAAATATCTTAGCTCAGGTGTTTCCTGCATTGATGCATCTTCTTCTCTTTGTTCTTCATCTTCAGGTTCACTTACATCCCCTGCTTTTGGGTCTCTTCGTCTGTCTATCTCCATGGCTTCTAAACGTGCTTGTAGTTCCCTCATTTCTTCCATAATTTCTGCGTTCACCATTGGTCAACCTCTGTCATGACCTCTTGCTCTGCCTACGTGTGTAGCCATCTTCTTGCACTAAGCCTCTGCAATAACAGTTCTCTTTCACACTACCACAACTTATTTCACCAAGCCCCTTCTCTATACATGGTCTTTTGGTAACGCTGGTCCTCTATCTAGAACCTCTTGAGCACTCTTCTTTGCTCTTTTAGACTTCTACTACTACGCTTCTCTCTCACATGAGATCCTCCTTGCTCTGATACCAAAATTGGTGCAGGTCCAGGATCAACCACAACCAACCCAACCAACACCTCCAGGATCTGCTGGCTCCTACACTTAGCAGGATTTCCAAATTTAGCCCTCGGGCAAATTATGCTCTAAAATTGCCTTCCCGCAATTCTGCTTTTGCAACCGCCTTTCAACAACTTTGTTTTCTCAACATAGTTTCTGCAATAGGCCTTCCTGCAACAGGTTTCAGGATGCGGGATGCCAACTTCCTAAAGTTGCTTCCCCGCAACTTTCCCTCCGCAATTTTTTCTCCGCAAATTTTTTTTCCAGTCGTCAGATCTTTGCAGCCTTTCCCACAACCATAGATCTACTCTTTGAGGTGGATCTCACAGAACTTTGTGGATCCATTATCATCCATGCAACTTCCATTGCAGATCTCTCTTGGATCGTCAGATCTTCGTGTGCGGACTCAATCTTCGTCGTTCATTCTCTTCAATAAACTAGTTAAGGCAGAAAATATGTGTGTTGCACCGATTGATCAGAGAATCGATCAATCCATCCTGCAATATCTAGGATTCATTATCCTAACTCTTCTATGCATGCATTTACGAACTATTCCAACTATTTAAGCAACAATTTAACACTTGAATCAATAATTTCACAGAAATACACAGATGTTCAGGAAACCGCCAAAATCGGCTCTTCACGGATTCACAATTTAAAATAGTAAATGCATAAAGGCTAATAATATTGTAAACACACAGCTACTCTTCCTATTAAGCAACCACACAAACACACATCTCAGCTCTCTTCTTCAGTATGTTCAAAATATTTACAAGCGGAACCAATCGCAGGTCTGTCCATCTCTCTGCAAACTCAAAGTTCTAATGCTGAAGAGCAAAACCCCCTCTACTTCTCCAATCTGCCAATTTAACCTAAATTGTTACCTCCTTCACTAAGTGGTCCTGCAACTGAAAACAAACAACTACAAAGCATGATGAAAATGTCCTTGTCTCAAACAAACAAACTACGGCTTGATATCCACGCGGGGAGTCATGATATTGAATCGCTCCTACCGGTACTAACAAACTATGACTCATCAAAACAACAAAAATATGCCACAGTATGTGACCAACTCATCACATTTTTGGCATGCCACGATGCTCCTGCATCAGGAGGCTTATGTGGGGGTTACTTAACTCGAAATAGCTCCATGAGGGTGGGTTACAAAATTCGATGAGTGGAATGACTCAAGGGGGGGACATGAGAAGTAATGGAGGCTCAATAATGTCATAAATATTTCCAGAAGCACAAAAATAGGAGCATCAATGCATTGTGTAAGAGTGGAAGCTGGAAATTAGCTTACAACCCCTAAAAACTAAAAAAAGGGCACATAAATTACAGAAAATGCATAAACATGAGCAAATATATTCCAAGGACGGTGCACTAGGAAAGAGGGGCCCACTAAGGTATGTATAAGGTGCAATAGTGACTCCATAGTCCATAAAAATAAGAAATAGTGTATGTTGTACAATGTTTGGGTGACCAACACTACTAGTGTCACCAAGGTGGAAAATGAACTAGGATGGGAAAACCCCATCCAACAACAAGATATAAGTTGCCAGGGATGTCCCATATTCCCCTTCACATTGTGAGCTCCATGGTATCCCATACTCTTTTAGTTGTCTTAGCTGAGCCATTTGTTTATTCAATCAATAGTAAACACATTAAAGATAACAACAATGCCAATAACAACATTAACATTAATAATAATGCCAAAGTACATAATCACATTATCAAACAATGATCATAAGTCCATAGTGACATTAACAAACAAAAGAACATAAGTCCATAGTCACATGAAATATATTAAGTTTGGGGCTTAATAATTGGGGTATTACATAAGGCTACTAGGGTGAATGAAACACTTACGAGCTTCTTTCCCTCACCCCATGACCCATTCTATTCTCAATGCATGCTCACCTAGATATCTATAGGAATATCACTCAACCATAATGACGATGATGCTCCTTCCACTACCCCATACAACATAAGGAAGGCATTCCCCTTCATTAATCCAAAATTCTCTCAAGAAATCTAACCCTTATAGTGCTTACTAGTGTGTGTAGTAAGCTTCCAACCTACTATATGATGTTGGAGAACTTCTGTATTATTAATTCATGGCTTCTCAAACATATTGAAGTAGAATAAATCATTGAGTACTAAAGGTTCTTATCTTTCCCAAATTCTATGCTCACCTGCAACCAATTCTCTTTTCCCTCAAACCCGTAGTTCTCTTTCCAAATTTAAATTTCTGGGTAATATACGGTTTGGTAATGGTAGTGGTAATCATCAACAAGTGGGAGATCTATGTAGTGTAAATATTTGTGAATAATAATGATGATAAAAATGGATTATAGATAACAAAGAATGTGAAAGAATGATTAAATTACCATTGACATAACTTCTGACCATAGACTAGATGACTCTTACAATAGACATAGCTGCCATAGAAATACATTCACTCCCCATGCTCCCTAACTACATGAAAGGACCTTTCGCACCAAGCTCACACATGCATTCAATGATTGGATTTAATAGTCAAAATGAAGTAATTGGCTCGTTTAATGCACATGGAAATAATTTGATGAGTTCGAAGTTTGACACCATTGGAAATAGATGATTTAATCTCTCATAGGAACCCTTTTCTCTTCCCCTCTAGTGAAATCATAGCCCCTCTAGTTCTCTTTCACTGCCATATTGTACCATTCTATAATTTTTTAACACAATAATTGCATAGATTTTGAGTTTGCATGACAATTCAACCATATGGTCCAATTAAAATTATTTACATCATACATGCCTATTCATTCACTAGTATTGCCTTAGCCTTGAGATCCTCACTAAGAGTCGATACTAACATATTCACGTCATTTACTTAATTTGGTTCAACACATTTCAAGTCAAAACCAAGGTTATTATGGTCCCCTTCCCCTTGGAATAACATCGTCATCGATGTTTGCTCAGTTAAATAAGAATAAAAATGGCCATGCCTCTCTCATGGCTTCTTCCAACTCCCACATAGCCTCATCGGGACCAAAGTACTTCAATTTCCCATTTACCTATATGATGGCTTGATTTTGAAGCAATGTTACCTTCCTATTGAGAATGCATAGTAGATCAGTTTGGAACTCTCCCTCGGGTTCAACCTGGATCACATCCCAATCAATTCCATGGTTAGTATCATGTACATATTTATTAAGTAAAGAAACTCAAAAAACATTATGAGGTAGAGTGTTAGAAAGCAATGCAATTCTATATGCAATTGGCCCTATTCTCTCGAGCACTTCAAATAGCCAACAATATCTTGTTCATGATAGCTTGGAACAACTTCAAACCTTCAAGGAACTCTTCCTTGCTCTCACTCGAAGGTAAACATGATCTTTGATATTAAATTATGTCTAAACATGATCCTTTTAAATTATGTCTAATATTTGCAACCACTTGTTATGTTTCCTTAAACATTTCCAATATAAGCATAATTATGTTCATTGGATTATCCCAAGTCATTGGTGTCCTGCACCTTATGCCATACAAAGCTTCAAATGGTCTCACTCCTAATGATGCTTACCAACTATTTTTTTATAAAAACCTACATAATGTAAATAAGCTTCCCTCTTAGATGGTTTGTCCATCACATACAAGTGAAGTGTATCTTCAATCACATTATTTACTCTTTTGTTTTCCAATCTGTTTGTGGATGGTAGACAGTGCTAAAGTTCAGTTATGTACCCAAAAATATGAAAAAGGACCTTTCCAGCAATTAGAAGTAAACTTTGCATCACAATCGGATACAATTGCTTTGGATAATCCATTCAATTTGAATAGTTCTTTCATGAATATTATTGCTATCTAATTAGCCTTGTAAGTAGATTTAATTGGAATAAAATGTGTTATCCTAGACAATGTGTCCACCACAACCATGATGTAATTGTGCTTTTTGAATTAGTTGGAAATCCGGTAATAAAATCCATGGTCACCACTTCTCATTTCCATTCCAAAATTGGAAAAGAATGCTATACACCTGCTGGGTATTGATGCTTTGCCTTCACTTGTTGACATTTTATACATTTAAGAATATACTCAACAATGACTTTCTTTATTCCTAGTAAAAAATATTACTTCATGGTTGTAGCATATTTATCTTTCAATATCGTGGGTGATTTTATGGATTTCATCTATAATAATTCTCTTTAAATATGCCACATTATAAGAAATATACTTTCTATTTTTAGAATTAAGAAGTCCATCATCCTCTACATGATAACCTTCCTACCTCTTTTTCAAATTCTATTGTTGTAATTTATCTTTTATTTGCACATACTACCAATCTTCAATAAGAGAGTCAACAACCTTTTTGCCTCAAATTTGATTGACAAATGCTAATGGACGCCACATGCATTACACTTGTTAGGATTTATAATCCTCCCTTGTCCAAACTGGTCTATTAGATTATGTTTTCCTAACTTAGGAGTCATTTAGTTATTATTGGGTCCACTAGTACCATTGGGTCCACTTGGCCTAATGGGGCCACATGTACCAGTCACTAGAGTGGGGGAAACACAAATAGAGGCTAACTACAACTGACTGCATCTTCATGCATCAGTTTATGCACCTCCTAGACCAATCCCTACAATTTAGGAGCCATTGGGAGTGCCGACACCAAGCTCCTTCAGTTGTTGGCAGTTGGTGACTAGTCAAGCTTAGTTATGCTTTAGTTACATTTAGTTACATGTCCTCTAGTTCAGTTAGGTTGCGAAACTGATTGATTGTTATATATGGAAGATGGGCTAATTAAATGGGTGTTTGATTATCTGTTCAACCAGAGTATTTCAGAGATGTAATCATAGTGAATGGCAAGGCGTGGCCTTACTTGAAGGTGTAGAGAAGGAAATACTGATTCAGAATCATGAATGCTAGTAATGCTTGCTTCTATAGTTTCGCGTTGAGCAATAGCCTGAACATGACGGATGTAGGCTTCGACTCAAAATAGTTAGCAATGCATGTGATTGGCAAACAATTCCTGTTGGGTCCTTCTGATATTGCAAACATCGTCATTGACTTCACCGATTCGCCCAAAGGCGAGGCCATCTTAACGAACGATGTAGTATATCCATACCTATTCGAAGACTGCATCGACCATCTGAACAACAAGGTAATGAAATTCGTGATCAAGCAGAAAAAGGGCGTTTCCCTGCTCAGTCGCGATGAAAGATGAATCCTTGAAATACTGGTTGAATACCATTGTCCCCAAATGGAAAGCGTCGCCCATACGAGGTACATAACCATGTATGAATACGAAAGCACTTCGAGATTTTTGACCCATTTGTTCTTCAACAAATGACCCTAGGGTTCATGGTGATCTGCTCTCTTGCAGGAGATATCTCCGATGAGATGCTTTGTGCTAACGATTACAGACAGAGAAATGTGTTATGGTTTGAAAATATATTTTCCTTCTCGTTAGAATATTAAATATATCGCAATCCTCATCTCCTGTATGTCTATCATATTTTACGGTTGTCAGTAAGATGATGTCAATCTTGACTAAAAGGGTTTAAGACAAGCACACGCAAAAATCATTTGAAATTATTTAATATCACGTGTTTTATAGGGGGAAACTCCTCATTGGCCATTGATAGACCATCGACAGATGACAAAATGGCTAGAGGAACAACCCGAGTATAAATTCACAAACTCACTGAAACGGGGAAATGAAACGCCGAGAAAAACTTCAATATGTTGTCATTAGAAATCATACACATGTTCAGTTTGTTTTTTAAGTTTCAAATAATTTTGTCAATATTTTCTTCTTTCAATATCACACCCAACTAACAAATATATGAGAAATGACCCTAAATAATCGTTTTCACCTTATTTCACAGCATGAATAGACTTGTACTTATTTCATGTATTATAACAATTGATATCCTTTGTTTTATATTTACAAATATCCAAACGAAAAATAACTTTTGCTTATTACTTTATTACTATTGTTTGAAGAAATATATGTTTACACTTTTGTATATTGATTTTGTTTATGTTCAATCTATAGTTTTGTAATGTTCATTAAGCTTCATGGAAATGTCACACACTAAAACATTAGAAGAAATGCAAATTACACCATCATTCTCCTCCAACGGCTATGCAAAGATGAAAAACACTTCATATGTCACACTTCGAAAAAAAGGAAGAGTCACACCTCCATTCTTTGTCCCTTTCACGCTTAAAATTGCAACCCTCAATCCCCGAATTCCCCCTACTAAATGAAAAACCAATGTTGATTACCAATCTAATAGAGTCAAACTTGATAACTACTTAGCCCTTTATTGTTTTACTTGCCATAGATTACATGGGTTTCTATTTATTGCTTATTAGTACTAGCACTAGAGTTTTCCTTTAAATTTGATTGACTACTATGCCTAGCATAGGTTCACTAGACTTGCTTTCATGATATAAACTTATATTATTTACACACACAACTTTCTCTTATTTTTGCAACATATCGAAGTTCTCTTCGGTGTTTCATTTCCTCGCTTTGGGGGTATGCTAGTTATGCTAGTAAATAGGCCAATATTTATATAGTATTTGGATACACAGAAATATGTGCATAGAATATTGAGCAGTGGATTTATAGATATAACGGGAGATAACTCTAGTAAACATTGTAAAACGTAAGAGATTTTGGTATCGTGCTCAACATAATAGTAGTTCTTTAATGCAACGAAGTAATACACTAATTGCGCCGAGAGGCGCTCTACAGCCCAGTATGGGGGAGATCTTGTCACGTGATGTAACGTGATGTAACGTTACTAACATGTCGACAAAAAAAATAGTGGAAGTGAATATTATGGGGGAGATCTTGTCACGTGATGTAACGTTACTAACATGTAGGCAAAAAATAATAGTGAAAGTAAATATTATGGGGGAGATCTTGTCACGTGATGTAACGTTACTAACATGTCGGCAAAAAATAATAGTGAAAGTGAATATTATGGGGGAGATCTTGTCACGTGATGTAACGTTACTAACATGTCGGCAAAAAATAATAGTGAAAGTGAATATTATGGGGGAGATCTTGTAACGTGATGTAACGTTACTAACATGTAGGCAAAAGATAATAGTGAAAGTGATAGTGAAAGTGAATATTATGGGGGAGATCTTGTCACGTGATGTAATGTTACGAACATGTCAGAAAAAAATAATAGTGAAAGTGAATATTATGGGAGAGATCTTGTAAAGTGATGTAAAGTTACTAACATGTTGGCAAAAAATAATAGTGAAAGTGAATATTATGGGAGAGATCTTGTAACGTGATGTAAGGTTACTAACATGTCGGCAAAAAATAATAGTGAATGTGAATATTATGGTAGAGATCTTGTAAAGTGATGTGACTTTACTAACATGTCGGCAAAAAATAATAGTGAAAATGAATATCAATATGAAACATAAATATCAATGACATTATTCTTAGAAAATATTCAAATACACATAGATCTCACTGTGTTTTGTGTATGCATATGTATACGTTATGTTGTGATTAGCGAACTCTTCTGCAGGAAAACATACTATTGAGCTTTTTACAAAACTTATTGGCTTCAATATCACATCCATACATACAAGAAAACGCTGGTGAGGACTGTTACTTTTTACTTTATATCATTTTAACCTTTTCATGTGTAAAAATGATTGCAAGCATTTTGTCATTCAAGACTCATGCTAATCTGTAGATCAGAAGAATATTTTGCTCATTGGAAATATAATATTGCTAGCTCTGCACCAATGCCAAATATGATCAAAATCCTCCATTGGGTCCACTTTGACACAACAAAATTCACTTCGTCTAAGATGAGAACCCTCAAATAGGCGAAGGGCTCAAACTGCGTTAACTGAGAACAGATCAAGAGCCGACCACCTTAAGCAGAAAAAGTATTTATGCTCACCTTTACTTGCATCGACGCCCAGTTTGATGTAATCAGGTTGAGCCGAAGCACGAGCTCGCTTCTTCCCATTCTTCTACTCCATGAACAAAACAATTCGGGATTGTATATTATAGCATGCACAGGGCAGAGAGCAGGGCCTGGCCGATGTTTGCTTCCATAAAAACTTGGCCTGTGCAGCTTCATCTTCCGGCCCCGCACAAGCAAACCCTAATCTTCTTTCTGTGAACAAAAATTGTGCAGAAGAATCCCCACGGAATGGTCTCAGCCTTTTCCGAGGGATGATGAAGTCATCTACAGCGGTTGTTCCATGAATTAAGAGAGTAGCGTGAAGTCGACGTTGAATAGCGATTACAAAGGGAATTGAAAGTCCCACCTACAAATCAAATGATATATTATAGATATGCATGCATGTGCACGTTGGGTTGAATATTAGTTCGATGAAGAAATTTAGGTATTTGAATACAACGGTCGTTCTCTATATCGGGGTAGTTGGGCAATTAAACTGTATTCGTCGTCTATTTATAAAATTCAACTCTTTAAAATGCAGACTGTCGCGGTACATAAACTTAATTCGCCGTAACTTGTTTTAACTACAGTAAATAAAATTGTTGGCATTGGTATCTGCCATTCATAGGCCGCGGCTGACCACTAGCCAGACCTGGTAGATGCCATCTACCCTCCCATGTAGTTACATAAATATCAATGACATTATTCTTAGAAAATATTCAAATACACATAGATCTCACTGTGTTTTGTGTATGCATATGTATGCATTATGTTGTGATTAGCGAACTCTTCTGCAAGCAAACATACTATTGAGCTTTTTAACAAAACTTATTGGCTTCAATATCACATCCATACATACAAGAAAACGCTGGTGAGGACTGTTACTTTTTACTTTATATCATTTTAACCTTTTCATGTGTAAAAATGATTGCAAGCATTTTTTCATTCAAGACTCATGCTAATCTGTAGATCAGAAGAATATTTTGCTCATTGGAAATATAATCTTGCGAGCTCTGCACCAATGCCAAATATGATCAGAATCCTCCATTGGGTCCACTTTGACACAACAAAATTCACTTCGTCTAAGATGAGAACCCTCAAATAGGCGAAGGGCTCAAACTGCGTTAACTGAGAACAGATCAAGAGCCAACCACCTTAAGCAGAAAACTGAATGAATCGCAGCTATGTAGCAGTCCCAACTAAATAGAATTGGCAAAGGAATCCCTATAAAATCAAGAAGTCACCATTGCTTGAGAGCAATACTTTATTTTTCCTTGTCAATTCGAAGCAGAGGGACGAACCCAAATCGCCAAACTGGCTATAAACAAAATTTAGCGAAAAGACAAACACATTCGTTGATCAAGAAGCTAATGACGCAACAAAATCGGAAGCACTGAATTGAAGCACTGAATTGTGCTTCCATTACACAGCTAATAACAGGTAAACTTACCGAAGGCCAGGTGATGGTAGGGAAATAACTTCGTCTGCAACAAAAATAGAGCGCTAAATCTCAAGAATGAGAGTGGAAGGGATGAACCCAAAACAGCATTTGCATAAATGTTCAGCCAGCAACAAATTGGCGAATGATTTGGATCATGGCTGGGCTGACCTGATTTGGATCATGGCTGGGCTGACCACTCTCTCGAACAAGCTGTAAAGCTTGCTGTACTTCTTCCACTTCTTTTTCTGAATATTGTGAACACAGTTAATAACTTTAATTCCATAAATATATTAACTTTAATTGCATAAATATATATTGCATATTTTAGTATACCCATAAATTGATAAAGCTATTTTGTTATAAGATCTCTAAATTTGTTAGAAAACTATATTTACAGATCCAGATGCGTATACACATCTGTCCATTACTGGCATTATGTGCATAGTTTATTCATAACTGTATGAATATGGCGAATTCCATGAGCCAATTTACTTTTTAAAATATAAGCATAATACGTTTGCGGAAATGTTTTAAAATTCTGCATTAATTTAACCTTTGTATTAGATAAACACTGTCTGCATTTTGTAATTTGTAATCCGTAACACCCAGAGAGATCTGTAACATTGTCTGATTACATTCCAAAGATTCAGAGAGATCTGTAACACTGTCTGCATTTATATATATATATAGTTTGGAAATCTCTAGGTTATTCCTTGTATTACATTACAAGGAATACTTGTAATCTCTAGGAATAACCTAGAGATTATGGTAACCCCCTGGCTACTTGGTGAATAGTCATATTCAATGACAATGGCATAGAACGCAGCACTAGGACAGCCAGCAAGAGAAAGTAAGAAATCTCCTGGACCTGCACTTAACCAATATCGCAAAGATCCTTTCCTACATTGTGAAGCAGTTACTGTTTGCAAGAGAATGTTCCTTAAAGATGGGCTGTCAAAAGGAGGAATAAGCTTTGCAAAACCGGTCCAGGTGAGGGTCTAGTTCATATAAATAACTGTATAAACAATTAGATTTTATTAGCCATAGAACTCACTTTTTCGATATGTGAACAGTCTATTTATCTACAGATGCAGACGTTATCTGTCATCTTCACATCAATGGCCCATAGACATTAGATCAACAGGACAAACTACTAGCCATCATGGAGAGTGATGCTGAAACTGGGAATGGAAATTAATTTAGTTAATTCTATTACCTTTTTGTTTTAGGATTTCCTTCACCTGCCTCTCTAGAGATTCACTG
>LPNX010178311.1:0-44639 GCA_001517045.1 Pseudotsuga menziesii
CCGGTTGACATAATTTATATATATATATAACAAATTAACAAAAAATTCAATTTAACTACAAATTTTCAAAAATCCGGCAGCATTTCTGCTTGCCGGTACATATTTTAAACATGAAAATTATAAAAATATAAATTTACTAAATTTGAAAACAAAACTATAAAAACATACATTTACTAAATTTGAAAACAAAATTATAAAAATATACATTTATCAAATTTTATAAATTTATAAAAAAAAAATTTAAATTTCATTTAAATTGAAAAATGTTACCTCTTTGCTCCGACATTGTGATGAGGATGGGTTGCTTTGGGGCAATGGTCGCTGTTCCTCGGTCGAGTTCGTTGTCCCTCGGTCGAGCTCTGTCCCTCGGTCGAGTGATTGAAAATGACAATTGGGGCCCCCGCGGCCCCTTTTTATAATTTTTTTTGAAAAAAGTACTCGGTCGAGGTATGTACCTCGACCGAGGTCCATACCTCGGTCGAGGTTATAATACCTCGACCGAGGGTTAATAAATACCTCGACCAAGGGCTGAAAAAAACCTCGGTCGAGGGCTTTATAGAACCTCGGTCGAGGGCTTAACAAGCCCTTGACCGAGGTACGTTTTTTTGTTTTTGGCAAGATGCGCTTGCCAAAAAGTGTTACCCAGGTTCGTGGATTCACCCATATCTCACTCATAAGTGGTGGTAGGATGCAGGGGTATGTTGTTATGACACCTTACCAAATAATTTTGTGTTCAACATTTGGAAAGCCCGTAATAAATCAATTTTTCAAAACAATGAGTTCCATCAGACATAACAGCATCTTTGTTATTGCAGAAAGTGTCGGAGTATAAAACTGTTCCTAAACCAAGCAAGCAATGTATGATTGTAGCCTTCGAAATATATAAGTTTCCCCTGGGCATATTTCAATGGAGCAAGTCAAGGAGAGCCACTACTTGGGGGCGTGGGAGGTGTAATCCAATTTTAGAGACCATAAAATTGTGTCTAAAATGTCGAGAAAAGATTCAAATAACATAGTAGAGCTAGCAGCATTATGGGTAGTCCTTAAGGTTGCACATAGTAAGAACGTAATAAGGATACATTTTTTTGGTGATTCAAAAATGGTGATAGATTAGGCTAAAGGGAAGAGCCATATTGGAGCACCACACCTTCAATACTTGTTGAAAGAAATACAATCTTTGGTCTCCTTTGGACAATTATCCTATACACACATATATAGAGAACTAAATTATGAAGCAGATTTTCTATAGAAATGGCATTAGAAATTCAACTAGGGGTAATTGAAGTATAGGAACATAGGAATGGATAAACTTTAGAACATTTTATAATGATTTAGGAGGTTTCTAAACAAGCAACAAATCAGGAAGAAGAAATTTTTTGTATGTAATAATCATATGAATGAAAGCTAGTCAAGCATATTCCAAGAAGCAATTTTTGTATGAGATTAGGGAAAAATGACAATTGAAAATACTATAGCCTCAAAGGAAATACAAGAAGCAAATTTTGTATGAGACCAGAAAAAAGTGTCGACTAAAAATACTATAGCCTAGGCAATACGATCAATGTAAGTTCGAACAAAGCAGTTCATGTTTATTCTTTATGAATAAAAAAAAAACTTTGGAATTCCTTTTTTATATTATATACACACTTTTTAAATTAAATAAACTCAATACTTGTTAAATTCTTAGCTATATATATAATAATAATTAAAAATCTCAAATATATTTTTAAATATATTTATTTGTTTATTAAATACTTTTCACATTCTAATTTCCATAGCCCAAAAAAGAAATATTCACAAAATTATTAGTTTCATAATAGAAAGTTATATATGCATGGACTTCTAAATTAAATAAATTCAATTTTTTATTTTTTATTAAGTAATTTGAACATACTTTATATTCATATTTCCACACCCACAAAAGATATCTTCAAAATCTTGAATTTCATATATAATTAAAATATGGGTATATACTGTTTAAATTAAAAAATAAACTTATAATTAAAATGTGTGTACTTTTTAAATTAAAAACTAAACTTAATACACTTTTTTCAGTTGAGTGGTAAAATTTTATTTCACAATTTCACAAACTCTCTCTAAAACAGCCCTTAATTGCATAGAGCTGTTAAAACCAAACTTTTACATTTTAATTAAACCTTAATTTTAAAAGTCCATTTTAACCCTTAGTTGAAAATTTCAAATTTGATAATTCAAACTTGCTTCCTTAAAATGGTTACACAAAATAATGAAATAATGAAGGGAGGGATCAGCGTTGGAATTTCAGTAGAATCTTACCTGTCAAACAATTTTTTTTACGTTTTGGGGTTTAACATTCCCTTTCACTAAACGTTTTACTTAAATATGTACTTGTTAGAAATAACGTTTTACTTAAATATGTACTTGTCAGTAATAACGTTTTACTTAAATATGTACCTGTCAAATAACGTTTTAGTTTTGTAGTTTGAAAGTATCAATGAACTAAATATGGATCAAGGACAACCAACCACGTGTATTCATATTTCCTTTTACACATAAACTCGAGAAATAGTCGCATTATGTGCAAGCCCCCAGGCAGCTTCCTTGATAGCTAATCAAAACCCCATTGGTTTGACCTAGGGACCTTGGGTGGAAAGAGTATAATTGCCTAAGACATGAATTATCATTAGAAGTGTATTGGATATTGTTTACAGGTTTCAGAGTTGGATTTTGTTCATTGGGGAAGAGTTGAAGAAAAACTCCATTTGAAATAACATGAAAATCTCTCTTACCAATTCATTGAGTTTTTGTTGTTGATCATTGATCATTGTTGGCAGGCGTTTTGGTAAGTGAGTTGTGCAGCATCGCGGCAACTGCACAACCTCATGCGGTACTACGCAAGGCCAGATTAGCGCGATGGGCGGAAGAAACACCGCTTTGAATATTTTATATGTTATTTGACCAATTTTTGTTGTAATAGGTCATTAGCGGTTATAAGTTAGTTAGAAGTGGACCCTCAATGTAATGGCGCAAGCCTACTTATAGATCTAGTTTTGCAAGTAGATAAGGAGGAAAATAGGAGAAAAAAGAGGATCATGATTATCATAGGAGAATCGCATCAGAGGATAATTGGGGCATAAGGTCTAGTGCAATCTGGTTTTGTGAAGAATCTCCTGTGTATCTACGATTTATCTGGGTTTTCCTGATGTATGCAGTCTCCAGTTTTGGAGAAGAATTGTGTAATGTGGGATCTTTACGCAAGATTAATATGATATGACAACTGTGGCACAAATCTTGTCTGTTATCACTGCTGCGATCTAATCTGTTATGATGTTGCAACCTGTTTTGTTATGATGTTGCTGTGATTTAATCTCTTTCTATTATATCGATGCGATCTATTTTAAAGTTTGCTACTGTCTATTGCACTATGAGTTGATATGTTTTATGAACAATGCTGCGATATTAGAAATATTGTGACAAATGTATGATGCTATAATGATTACATAAGTTCGAAATGCAATTTGCAAGTTGAGGAAATGGCTTAAAGTCGACTGCAAAGCTATGGATCTAGCAGTTATGGTTTCTTTTCGTCGGATCCCCATATCCTCTGTCCCCACTATCGAAAACTCGATTTTGACAGCTCTCCCTTGAACACCTCCTGTGAGACCTTGTCTGCTCTGCAGACGTTGCTGTGTAGGGTAAAACCTGTTCGGGATGGTGCTCAGGGAGATTGCGCTAGTTAGGCGTCAACAGAGTGGGAACCCCTGTTGACAAGGATTTTTTGGTGGGTTTCACCAACAAATGGTTCTGTTGTCGGGACCATTTGTTGGTGAAAACTACCAACAAAGCCTCATCGATAGGGGTTCCCACTCTGTTGACACCTAACCAGCGCAATCTCCCTAAGCACTGGCCTAGACAGGTTTTACCCTGCCCAGCAATGTCTGCGGAGCAGATGAGGTCTCACCCGAGGTGTTCAAGGGAGAGATGTCAAAACTGATCTACGTCAGTCTGTTAAATTGATGCGATCTATTTTAAAGTCTACTACTGTTTGTTGCACTATGAGTTTTAACTGACTATGCAAGTGCAAGAAGCCGAAGGTCAACTGACGAACCTGAAGACATCACTGAGGGCCATGCCACTGATGGTGTAGATCACATGGGTCAAGGAACTGAAGGATTTATAGCAAAGAGTGGCCCATGCATAGGAACGACAACAAAAGCGTCGTGCTCAACTTGATGAATTTTAGTAAATCAGTGGACAGTTTGCTGTTAAAGCAGTCACCACGCTATAGGCAGTACAAGAGCATCGACAAACGATCGACAACAAGGCCAGAGAAGAGCACCTAGTGAAGTAGGCTTTGAATAATTGTCAAAGTACTGTCGACAAAGTCTAGCTTCATGTACATAAGATTGCGCAAAAATTTGAATATTTCAAGGCGTGGATGTCGGCACATACCCTGTCAACCTGAAAAGGCTTGGGGACGAGCCACAAGACTTTGTTGGGGGCCTGTTGGAAGGGGTTTTGGAAAGTGAGTTGCGCAACATCGCGACAGCTGTGTAACCTCACGCGGTACCGCGCAAGGCCAAATTAGCGTGATGGGTAGAAGAATAACTGCTTTGAATATTTTATATGTTATTTCACCAAGTTTTGTTGTAATAGGTCATTAGTGGTTATAAGTTAGTTAGAAGTGGTGTAACATCCCCATCGACAATACATCAAAAATTTCTAATTAATCAAAGAAACAGAAACAAGGTGTTTGTTTTGACTGTCAAGATATTTTATTGATCATGCAAATAACCGTAAGTCAAGCCGAAATATATGAGAAACTAAATCAGATCTACTTACTTGAATCCAGGGGAAACACACTTGGAGAATCAACTCCTCCCAACCATAGGAGGCAGCAACTCAACGGTTTGCTCCGCTCCACCCCTGAGCTGGATCACCAACCATGCACCAGAACAGCAAGTAACTTCCTCGCGGCACTCAATACTCAAAGTCCGTAACAAGCTACAACAAGAAAGCTTCCACGCGGCACTCTCTCTCAGAGTCCGTAACAAGCTACAACAAGAAAGCTTCCACGCGGCACTCTCTCTCAGAGTCCGTAACAAGCTAAGCGATGGACTTATGAAACGGGAGAAAGACTCAACACATGCATTCACAGCAAGGTTTCTCCATGCACAACACGGCGTCCCGTGCTATTCCAGTGCACTCATACATATAGCTTTTGCCCAGGTCTTATGCCATCCCAATCAAATCTTCAATCAGATCTCTAAATCCCTATGATTTAGGATCTTGTCTGGTTGTTGAGTTTTGGATTGGATTTGATTGGTATCAATCAGTCTAGCTTGCTTACACATGTTCTTTGGTGCCATGGTTGGTGTCCCCTCATGTAGTTGAGTTCTCCAAGTGTTATTTTCTTTATTAATAAATAAATAAAAAGGTTTGTTGTGCAAATGTCATTTGAGTTTTTGAGTTTCATAACTCATTACATGATAATAATAAAAAATAATACTTTTCAAACCATGAAAATAAAAGCAGTGTCATGGGGGTATTACAAGTGGACCCTCAATTTAATGGCGCAAGCGTACTTATAGATCTAGTTTTGCAAGTAGATAAGGAGGAAAATATGAGGAAAAGGAGGATCATGATTATCAAAGGAGAATCACATCAAAGGATAATTGGGGCATAAGGTCTAGTGTGATTTGGTTTTGTGAAGAATTTCCTATGTATCTGTGATTTATCTGGGTTTTCTTGATGTATGCAGTCTCCAGTTTTGGAGAAGAATTGTGTAATGTGGGTCCTTTACGCAAGATTAATATGATATGACAATTGTGGCACAAATCTTGTCTTTTATCACTGCTTTGATCTAATCTGTTATGATGTTGTTGTGATTTAATCTCTTTCTGTTATATCGATGTGATCTGTTTTAAAGTCTGCTACTGTATGTTGCACTATGAGTTGAAATGTTTTTATGAAAAATGCTGTGATATTAGCAATATTGTGATAACTGTATGATTCTATAATGACTACATAAGTTCTGAATACACTTTGCAAGTTGAGGAAATGGCTTAAAGTCAACTGCAAAGCTATGGATCTAGAAGTTATGGTGTCTTTTCGTCAGATCCCCATATCCTCCGTCCCCACTGCTAGAAACTCAGTTTCTACAGCTCTCCCTTGAACACCTCGGGTGAGACCTCGTTTGCTCCACAGATGTTGCTGGGCAGGGTAAAAACTGTCTGGGCCGGTGCTCAGGGATATTGCGCTGGTTGGGTGTCGACAGAGTGGGAATCCCTGTTGACGAGGCTTTGTTGGTGGGTTTCGTCAATAATCATTATACAAGATCAATGATCCCGATGTATGGTTGGATATTTCTAAAAAGAGTGTGTAGCCAATCCCAAGGAAGGATAAATAATTTAAATGTTTATGTTTCTTTTTGCATGGAATAGAGGATCAAGGGCCCATTTCTTTGAATACTTCAGTATAATAGTTAAGGATTTGATAGTAAGAAGGAAGTTGAGATACTAACGAGGGGATTCTAATGTTGTATCTATGGGTATTTTGACCTAGTAGGTTATCAAATTGTTTGGTATATAACATATAATAGAACCCCAAGGGCTAGCTCAAACTTTGAACCATCTTCCCAAGGCATACTAAGTAGTAAGGAGAGTTAAAATTCATTAGAAGGAAATTTACACTCCTAAATGCATAAACTATCTCATTCTAGAGTCACGTTAGTAAATTGGTGTTGGAGGCCACCCAAGTGTATTGTTAAAATTTTATGGATTTTTAACAATTTAACTAACTTATGCAAAAATTGCAGATCACGTACTTAGAAGTAAAAGTATAATAATGAAACATAAATTTCTAAAACAAATTTGGTACATTTGTAGCAAGGCATGATAAATTTAGAAAACATAACTTTCATCTATTTCAACTTTAACACTCCAATGGTCATTGTGTTAAAGTTGGTCCTTGAGATACACTTCATCAAATGCAGTGTAGAGAACATAAACAATAATATATTACAAAAAAAAAACTAATGACCAAGAACTAATAAATAACAATGTCGGTTCATATCTAGTTTGAATCTGCCTTATACTCATATACTTTTAGGATCAAATATTGTCACTAAAAGGACAAGATCAACAGTGAAACAATTGACATACCTTGAGAGAGAAAAGGTTAGGAACACATAGTAGTAGTCAATATGGCTCAGTCACCAAGTGTGAAAACCCCAACATCGATACTCAACCCCACATACAGTAGTAGTCAATATGAATCAGTCACCAAGTGTGAAAACCCTAGCAATGATACTCAGCCCCAAAATTGGTACAACTGTAGCAAGGCAAGATAAATTTAGAAAACATAAATTACATCTCTTTCAACTTTAACACTCCAATGGTCATTATGTTAAAGTTGGTCCTTGAGATACACTTCCTCAAATGTAATGTAGAGAACATAAACAATAATATAGTACAAAAACAAACTAATGACCAACAACTAATAAATAACAATGTCGGTTCATATTTGCTTTGAATCAACCTTATACTCAGATACATTTAGGATCAAATCTTGTCATTAAAAGGACAAGATCAACAATGAAACAATTGAAATACCTTGAGAGAGAAAAGGTTAGGAATAAAGTTAGGAACATACAGTAGCAACCAATATAACTCAGTCACCAAGTGTGAAAACCCCAATAGTGATACTGTTGTACATGAATAAACACCTTATAACTGAAGGTCTGGGGTTACCAACATACTCATAAAACTTGCAGGCAATCGACTCTAGAGTACAAAAAAGGAAATAAGAGGCGTTGAGGCCTGGAAATTTGCAGGCGGCAACAGTAAGGGATTCTCCCCAATAAACGTTCCCAACTAGCCCATTGACTATTTGGTATAGGGAATCCGTCCGGTTTTATGGTCCGGCTACCGTAGGTCAAAGTAACAACAAGGGTTTACCGGTTGCGGCCCAGTCCACCGGAATTTGTATTTGTTTTGACTTAAATATGAAATGAAAAACATCTAACTAATTATGCAGGGTGGTGAAGGATGCAAGGAGCATTCACAATGTGATGCGCAGGTTCTCACCTCTCGTCTTATGCTCACCATGCATCTGAAACACACATGCTAAAAATAGATAAATGACTACCTATCTATATTCCTACTCATCTACCTATTCTATCCTATCCCCAGGGAGCCCACTTGTGATTAATATGAATGAGTAATGTGAATGTGCACGCATAATAAAAGCAACTACAGATATCTGACATTAACTTCCACACGCATGAACAATGGAGGATATTTCACAACCAGATAGCTAATTGTTTATGACTAACATACATTACTCATGGTGGTTATTTCATGAAATAAATCAGAAATCATCAAACAAAGACATAGGTCGTAAAGTTAGAACGATCTCACGATTCATGGATACAATGCTGAAAAAACAAAGTAGTTCATCTTTCGACTATCCATGGCAACACATTTGAAATCCCACCAATCTTCTTTCAACAGGAAAACTGTAATATTTTATTGCAAAAGGAAGTAGTTCTTCTTACAATAACCTTCTAGTCTTACTGGGGAAAAAAGCCCCTTTCCTCTCTACGTTTCCTACTTTTATACAAAAGTCAAAATGGTTGGGCTGCCCAAAGTGACCTTTGGGCTTCCCAACCTTTTGCTTTCCCAACGCTTCATTTCCCAAAACTTTTACAAAAAAAATTACATTAATAAAAGTTGACCGGTCCTCTATGAGGAGGGTCCCGCTTGGTTTTCTAGGAATTTTTTCCATGCTCCTGCCTCAGCAGCGAGACCTTCAAACGAGGTAGGCTCTAAAAACTGGATGTTTAGCTCAAACTTCTCGGCCTGGTTTCTGATGGCATCCACCCTGGCTGTGTTTAATCGCACCTGGTCTTCTAAGAGCTACACACTAACAGCTGTATGACCTATCTCATTTCTCAGAACTTGGTCATTGATGGCTTTGATGTGCTGTACTTTTGCTTCTTCATCCTGCTGTCCTTTCTGCAACATTTCTACAAACGAATCATGATATGGGAACTCATATAGCCTCTGCTCAGCTTCTACCTGGCATCGGTTGTAGGTAACTATGGCTCTCCTGAAGAATTCTGTACAGGCTCCCTTTGTCTTCTTAACCGTTTTCTTAAAATCTTATGTAGTATTGATAGCAAATTGTATCAGGTCATAGTCCCATTTGAGGGCTTGTTTATCCTTGGAGGGTAGTTCTGTCGGAACTTCCTCATTATTCTCCGCCCTTGCTATCCTTGTAGTCAGTATTTCGAGGATGTCTTGAGACCTGTCAACAAAATAAGAAGCGGTGTCCAAGATTTCGTCCAGTCGGCTATCAATCTGGAGGACTTGGCATTTTTCTTCTTCCAGAGTAGTCTGCAGGTGTACCACTTTGGCGTTCTGAGCCAAGATATGTTCTTTAAATGGCTACAAATTGACTCACTGTTCCTTTGCTGTTTCCAGTTCAGCAGTCAGGGAAGCCAGCTGCTCTTTCAGTTCTTTGGTGTATTAAGTATTGGACTCATAGATGATAGTCTGTTGCGCCTCTAGGTCTTCCACTTTTTCCCTCAACTGTTCCTTTTCATTCTCCAGATCTTGAACTTCCTGTTGCACCTTTTCTAGAGCCTCTTGTGCTGTTCCCTTGGCTTGGATCTCCTCCTGAAGGTCATGGATTTCACTCTTCGTGGATTCCATTTCCCTTAGCACATGTTCATACTTCCTTTTAAGTCTGCTACCCTCTCCTCTTTCTTGTCTCAGTGTGTCTTTTAGCTGAGCAGTGGTCTTCTTAGCTGACTCTAATTCAAACATCACCTTCTTTATATTATCAGCGGAGGCATCAATTAGTGCAGCCCCGGATTTTATCGTGAGCATGGGGTCTTTGTCTGTCCCTAGCATGACCACTGTATCTGTGACCATTTTTCTTGATAGATCTTTTGCCTCCACCTTCTTTTCCGTCCTCCTCATGATTCTTTTGGTGGCCCTGTTGTAATAGACAGTGCTGAAGTCCGGGACTTCTTCCCCTTTCTTCTGGATGAAAGGCACTAATTGGAGCATAGGGGTTACAGGAGTGATGTTAGTAGGCACTTGAAGGACTTGCACCTCAGGGTTTTCCTCTTCTTGACTCTGCCCTATTGGTGTTTTAGAGGCTGACTGTTGTGTTAGCTTTATCTTCTCAGCCTCTTGCTTTTGAAGCTCTTCATCCAGCTTTCTTTTTTACTTCTTCGGCTGCCAGTCTAGTTGCTCCTTCAGCCTCTTTGGCTGCTTCTTGAGCTTTCTTAGCTGCTTCTTGGGCAGCTTTCCTCTTTTCTTCCTCTCCTTTCTGCAACCATTCTGCAGCTTCCTGTTCTAGCTTTTGGGCCTCTTCCTGTCTTTTCTTGGCCTCTTCTTCAGTTCTGGCTTGCTTAGCTTTGGCTTGCTCTCCCCCTTTTCCACCTTTGGTGGGGTCCTTTGGTTTGAATCTTCTGCTGAGTGCCGTCATGTTTGGATCCCTTCGAAAAATAGATTCATCCTTATCATAATGATGGGTATATTCATAGAACGATTTATGATTCTTGTAGTGCTCACCCACTTTACCTTGAGTGTCATTGCGCCGGAAAGGCATCTCCCCAAAGTGGAACTTCCTTAGTTCCTTTATAAATTCCGTAGCTTGTTTCACATTGGTGAATCTGCAGCTGCCTAAATTGAATGGTAAAGGGGGATATGCAGCCTTCTTATGATGGAACAAGAAATGACCAACTCCGTCAATGAACACTTGTCTAACCGCCTCCTTATGGATTATATAATCTGTTGCATACTTTGGCAGTAGATAAGGTGTCTTTGATCCTCCATACATTCTAAGGTACATACCATTTTCTGTCAAAAAATAATCTCCATGCTCCTCTATTACCTGCATAGCCTCTGCAGACATGCAGTCACATTCCTTCCGGAAGATAAGTGTGTATAGTGGCATAATAAAATGCTCATAGACTTCTTTGTAATAACCGTGGTACTGATGAGCCCCCAATGGTTTGTAAGCTGCATATATGGGCATCTTAGCCCTATCCCAGACACAATTGAGCCTGGGAAAAGGTTGGTGGCATAGTATACAGTCTATCAAAATGGAACTCATATAGAATTCAGATTTTTTCCGGGCTTCTCCTCCTCCCAAGGCTGCAGCTACACAAGAAGAGAGACTACTTGATACTAGGCTGGCCCAGTTGAAGACTGTTCCTTCTGTAGCCACATGGAATATAAGGGGTATCCATTCAAATTTGAACAGTCTGCCATTGGCTCTACCAAAGATCTAATTTAGCATCAGAGCAATAAACCTGTAAGGAGCTCTTAAAGTCGCTGTATCATAATCCTCAGTTGTTCTATGTCTATAGAGCTTTCCTGGCAAAAGCATTCTCCTCAGGGTTTCCACCAAATCCATCCTGAGGTTATCCAGCCAGGCATTAGATAGAAAGACTTGAGGCTTTGGCAGGTGGTAAGCTAATGCCACATATCCAGGGCTGAATGCAGCATAGCCCTGACCCTTGACATTTTCTATAAGCATGGTGTTGTTGTTTGTGTGGGGCAGAATCCATCTCATCACCTCAGAGCATGGGAACAGCTCTGGTCTGGTAGCCACCTTCATGATGGCGGATTTTTCTATGTTGGCATAAATGGGCTCCTCTTCGAGACCCATGTCTGGGACTTCCCTGCAGGAAATCAATCTATATACCTCATCCCATTTATACTTAGGCTCAATGCCTGAGACACACTGGGTGTCTTGGTATATGTATTCTGTCTGTGTGACTACCTCTATTGCCAATTGTTCTTCGGCCATATGAGCCTTATTTTTATGCCTCTTGGACATTGTAAGTTCGACTTCTTCCTGCCATGTATACATTAAAAAATTCAAATTTGCGAACATTGTTCATCAGTTTATTCTTTCTTAAGTGTACCATGACTGTAAATGAACTTCAAACATAAGCCTTTCAGGCTAAAAAATTGAATTGGCATGCAATATTATGAAATGTGTTATTTTCCCATGTTAATGCGCAAGCAAGAAAAGCAACCAATGCATGCATGCATAACCCAGCTATGTCCTCTCTATCAATACTACCAGCATGAACTAGGTCTCATTCCACTACTGCAATATAGTGAACAATGTCCTAATGCTACATCATATTACAACCTGATCAATCCTAATTGGGTTGTCATTAAAATCTACATTAATTCACAATATGCCATTTTCATGATGACAACCCATAAAGCATACGCATGAAATTTAAAATGCACGGAGCAAATGTAACTGTCCACAATATCAACACTTCGACGACATGGATTTATCAAGGGTAAAGACTGCAATAGCCTATGCGGCTCGCAGAAAAAGTAATTACATTGGTGCGGCTAGACACTGTGGGCATCAATAACAAAATTTCGTACACAACATTTTCACCAAAACCACCATCCATGCAACCTTCGAATCGTAAACACTACAGCATCACAGCCCTAGGGTTTTAGATAGTCGAAAATGACGAAAAGCGCGGGACAGCGTGGGCAGAGATTAGGGTTCAAAAATAGGTAAGCAGGGAAAACTAACAGCGGAGGAAACGAGAGAACCACCGTAAAAACTCTCCATGGGCCACCTTAATACAAAGAAAAAAACCAGGTGCCGGCGGCATAACGGCCGCCCGCACTGCTCCTTCTTCCATTGTGCGCGGGGCGAACCAAAACGGCCGGGGCTAAAAGATACTATGCGGCTTTATAACGGAAAATGACTCCCCCCCCTCTAACCGCAGACCGCTATCCCAACCGGCCAATTTCAAAAAATACGGGAGCTAAACGCCGGGCAAGTGAGAAAAACTATTACGGTAAACCTAGCCGCGGGTAAACTACGTATGCAGGCGGAACGGGGAAATGTGTATACGATCCCAGTCATACCCCAATCAAAACCTTAAAATCACGAGGCAGGGTGGAAAAGATCCTACTTGGCAGTGATGCACAGCTGAGGAGACGACCATGGTTGTGCTTCCAACCGACACCTGGACGCGGGTACAAACATGGAGCTCCACAAAGCTTGCAGGGTCGACAGTGCGGAGAGGATAACGACAGCTCGGGCGCTTCTCAACAATAAAAAAAATCCAAAACGGTCGCCGTCTATATATAAAAGGTTCGCATGTGCGGCGTGCTTTGAATCGGCCGTGGGACGAAAGTGAATCGGGCGGCAAGAACTTCAGCCCATCTGCAACGACGGACAATCCCCGGCATTAGTTCACCCGCAATGACGAATAGAGCACGTAAACGAAATATCAGGCGCTGGCGGGAACCTACATCGGAAGCCAAGAAATGGGACTCCTCCGCAACGGCGGATATTCACAAGTTGAAATCCATCCGCAACGGCAGAAAGCGCGAAGCTAACGGGCTCCGATACGCAGCCGGAAGACAAATCAAAACGCAGATCGGAAGATAAGATACAGTCAAATCCTAACACGGCCCGCAACGACAAATGCCCGTAGTGAAAATCCGTTCGCAACGTCGAACAAGGGAGAACTCAACCTTTCCGATGGAGAATAAAAAACCGTCCGAAACATCAAAGAAACGAAACCCACCTGTAATGGTGGGACAATCAAAACCATCCGCGCGGTGAAGAATTGAAAACCACCCGCCGTTGCGGACAGTCAAATATACTTAACTCCCGCTTCAAAAAGGTTTCGAAAGATATGCAAAAAAAACGATGAGCTCGATCAAGGATGGGATTCTTTCGAGCATTGAAGGAGAGAAACAGATCAATGGATATCTATTCGAAAAGCTGTAAAACATTCCAAAAATCCATAAACCAAAACCAGGAAGAAAAAACCAACTAAATCAAAGTAGAGGAGGGTCCTAAAAATTTTTGAATTTTGGGAAATTGTTGTAGGTGCAACAATTGGTGACTAACTGGTGAACTCCAGATCTCTGAATTAACTCTCTTTCCAAGCTTAAAACAGTCTGAATAAAATCAAAATCTTCTAGATGTATGTATTCCTAAGCAAGCCAACTTATGCATTAAATTACTTAGAAGAAGCCCATCCTTTTGGGAAAAGGTAACATCAGCAGTAGTTTAGTTCTGAATAACTCTTTTGAGGCCAAATGGATGAGGTTTATTTTACCTGCCCTTTGGTAGTTACCGCCTAGACACCACAGGATTGTGACAGAGAGTAACAACATTATCCTTTTGTTCCTCATTCCCATGCCATTTTGCACTTTTGTGCCTTTTGAACTTTAGTTCTTTTAATATGAGTCCTCCTATAGGCCTTTCTTACTAAATTTTAATTCAGGATCCTCTATCCCATAGTGTCCTTTTGTGTGAATGGTATATTTCATACTACAATTCATGGATGGAGAGGATCTTGTGGCCATTTGGTACTTTATGCTTTGAGATTAATGCTTTTCGAGCTTTGCTTTGATATGTCTTGTTTCTTTCAGGAGCTTTGACTCTTAATATCTTTTGGCCTTTTCTTAATTTATGGCTTGGGATCATTTATATATGATAAACTGTTCCACTCTGTTTCCTTTCCGTGGGTCTTTTGCTGTCACTCCCTTGGGTATTTAAGATGTGAAATAGATGGAGCCTCGAAATAGTACTTCAGATCTTTTCTACTTCTGAGTTATTTACAGGGGTAAAGTGAGACTTCAATAATGCATGCCAGTTAGGAACACGGTTACTAGAAGACACTCGTATTTTAAACATAGTCTTTCAGTCAAGATTTTAGTTAATAAAGAACCCTGATGTTTCCATTGCAACCAAAAGTTTACCTCTTATTCAAAATCAAAAGGAAAACTAGCAAAGTACCATAAAGGAAACAGAGCAAAGCAAGTACTCAAAAGAAAGAAACCTCAAAGTACTGAAATAAGAAAAGAACATAAACGACAAAGCCATTTATTTATGTACAAAAGAAACAAAAATTTTGCCCATTCTTGAAAAATTATAAATCTAGAAACTGAGGAATGAGCTGAATTTAGACATGGATTGCCTAACCATGGTCCAACTGTGCTGCTATTGAAATGGAACCCATATCTACGATCCTAACGTCATTTCTTTCAGACTGAGGGGGTTGAAGGAGCTCAGGCTGAATGCCCGTCATAGGACTGGCACCTTTTGAGGTATGATGGTCTAGCTTAAGCTCAGTGAGATAGTTTCCCAGGATAGAATCAGCAGACTCACTGCCTTCTCCTAACTTAGTGACAGTATACTTCATATACGGTTCTCTCAAAATTTTTATATGACTTTGGGTACCCTTGAGAGGAAACCACAGATGAGACCAATCTGAAGCAAAATAGCCTTTCAGCGTGGCAGTCCAATCTCAGTTGAGAATGAGCCCATATCCCCTTGGTATATCAGCCACTATTATGTCAATAAATTGACATATTTTGTTGTTTGCAGCCAAACGAATGAGGACATTCTTCATTTCACCCACCACCTTGACTCCTGTACGATCCAATTGCGTTACTTCACGAGGTGTGGACTCTAGCTGTCCATTAATCCTTTTACAAATCTCAAGGGGCATCACATTTACTGCTGCTCCAGAGTCTACTAAGAAATTATGCACATTGTAATTCAACATCTCTAGAGTCAAGAGAAAAGGAGGGGTGTCAAGGTTTTCTTTCCAACCTGGTTCTTATTCTTCTTCTCCTGGTTGGTTTTGAATAGGTATATCCCTTGCTAGCTCTTGAGTTTCATCAGATTTCTCCCCACTGATCCCTATCTTTTCCTCTACAGGATTGACAGTCTTAGTGGTTGGTTCTGTCCTCTGGTTGAGGGTATTATTCTGCTTCTCTTTGCCTTCGTCCAATTTCTTAACATTCTCCTGCAAGCTGTTAACCTTAGAAATCATTGCATTGTCTTGGCTGGTGAAAATTTTGTCCCTTCTAGTTATGGATGTGTATTCAGATTTAGGAGTGTCATCTTCAATGTTGAACAGTGAAATGCCATTCCATGAGAACATAGTATCATCCTCTGGTTTACTTATGATCTGTTTCTCCTTTTCTTCCTCACCACTGTCCTTAGTCAATTCTGGATCCAACAACTTATTCATCACCAATGTCATTGAATGTAACCATTGAGGACACTTCTTCTCAGAATGAGGTTGTTGATGAAAAGTACAGAAATTATCCCCTCCTATTTCTGTTATGTTTATTGATGCCATATTAGGAGGTGGGACTTGCCATTGGTTGTTATCTTCCATTTTTGGATAGTGTGGCTTATTGGTTTTCTGAATGTCCCTCTCCTTTTCCAGATCTACGATTCAGTTGGACATTTTCTGAAGCACTTTCATCATCTCATGATAATCATGTGGTTGATCTTCTCTAGATTTTAATAGCAGTGAGCTTCTTCTTACAGTGATCTTCTTTTCACATGAATCAGGGTAATCCTCTATACTCTCACTTTTTGCCTCTATTCTTTCGGCCTCCTCATAAGTTTCCACCAATGTAGGCTTGACTTTCATTTTGGTAAACATGGCCAGCTCAGGACCTAGGGCTGAGGTATAATATTCAATTAAAACTTTGTCTGAAGGTCTGTCCATAACATAATTTTTTTTTAAGTACAATGAAAATCTCTGAGTGAAACCATGTACCTTCTCATTCTTCTCTTTTCTTAACAAACCAAGCCCTTTCATCAACGCGGCATGTGTCTTCTGAGTTGTGTATCTACTTCTGAAAACCCTTTCAAAAGTGTCGCAATCTAGAATGGAGTTTGCAGGAAGACTGAAATACCAAGATGCTGTTGCTCCTTTCAGAGTGTGAGGGAACAATCTGCAGACCACATCTTCATACTCCCCAGCCCTTAGCCCTTCTAAT
The DNA here is from genome assembly GCA_001517045.1 of Pseudotsuga menziesii. NCBI lineage: Eukaryota > Viridiplantae > Streptophyta > Pinopsida > Pinales > Pinaceae > Pseudotsuga > Pseudotsuga menziesii. The sequence goes on from LPNX010178311.1 coordinate 16,806, forward strand.
GCTAGGTAAAAGCTTTGGAGGTGATCCTCTACAACAATCCTTTCCTCAGGGTCAAACTTAGGCAAGAGCTTGTCAAAGGCTTGAGGTAAATTGTGCAAAGGAGGAGTTAGGTTCAGAGGTGACCTGGCTCTCCATGCCGGCAAAGGATTGGGTTGATTGCTAGCCATAAGCAAAGGTAAACAGATAAATCACTGAAAAAAATAAAAAATAAAAAATAAAAAATCTCTCAAGGATGGTATCAAAAACAGTGAACACTTGGGTTAGGTTGAAAGCTTCAAATATCTGTTGGTAGGATAATCTCGGGAAAAAAAGTTCAACAGCCAGCCTTTTAATGGCGGCCCTCCTTCTAGCGCCAAAACTGTTGAGTCCTAGAAATTCGTAGGCGGCAACAGTAAGGGATTCTCCCCAATCAACGTTCCCAACTAGCCCGTTGGCTGTTTGGTATAGGGAATTCGTTCGGTTTTACGGTCCGGCTACTGTAGGTCAAAGTAACAACAAGGGTTTATCGGTTGCGGCCCGGTCCACTGGAATTTGTATTTTTTTTTACTTAAATATGAAATGAAAAACATCTAACTAATTATGCAGGGTCGTGAAGGATGCAAGGAGCATTCACAATGTGATGCGCAAGTTCTTACATCTCGTCTTATGCTCACCATGCATCTGAAACACACATGCTAAAAAGAGATAAATGACTACCTATCTATATTCCTACTCATCTACCTATTCTATCCTATCCCCGGGGAGCCCACTTGTGATTAATATGAATGAGTAATGTGAATGTGCACGCATAATAAAAGCAACTACAGATAGCTGACATTAACTTCCACACGCATGAACAATGGAGGATATTTCACAACCAGATAGCTAATTGTTTATGACTAACATACATTACTCATGGTGGTTATTTCATGAAATAAATCAGAAATCATCAAACAAAGACATAGGTCGTAAAGTTAGAACGATCTCACGATTCATGGATACAATGCTGAAAAAACAAAGTAGTTCATCTTTTGACTATCCATGGCAACACATTTGAAATCCCACCAATCTTCTTTCAACAGGAAAACTGTAATATTTTATTGCAAAAGGAAGTAGTTCTTCTTACAATAACCTTCCAGTCTTACTGGGGAAAAAAGCCCCTTTCCTCTCTATGTTTCCTACTTTTATACAAAAGTCAAAATGGTTGGGCTGCCCAAAGTGACCTTCGGGCTTCCCAACCTTTTGCTTTCCCAACGCTTCATTTCCCAAAACTTTTACAAAAAAATATTACATTAATAAAAGTTGACCGGTCCTCTATGAGGAGGGTCCCGCTTGGTTTTCTAGGATTTTTTTCCATGCTACTGCCTCAGCAGCGAGACCTTCAAACGAGGTAGGCTCTAAAAAATGGATGTTTAGCTCAAAGTTCTCGGCCTGGTTTCTGATGGCGTCCACCCTGGCCATGTTTAATCGCACCTGGTCTTCTAAAAGCTGCACACTAACAGCTGTATGACCTATCTCATTTCTCAGAACTTGGTCATTGATGGCTTTGATGTGCTGTACTTTTGCTTCTTCATCCTGCTGTCCTTTCTGCAACATTTCTACAAACGAATCATGATCTGGGAACTCATATAGCCTCTGCTCGGCTTCTACCTGGCATCGGTTGTAGGTAACTAGGGCTCTCCTGAAGAATTCTGTGTAGGCTCCCTTTGTCTTCTTAACCATTTTCTTAAAATGTTTTGTAGTATTGATAGCGAATTCTATCAGGTCATAGTCCCGTTTGAGGGCTTGTTTATCCTTGGAGGGTAGTTCTGCCGAAACTTCCTCATTATTCTCTGCCCTTGCTATCCTTGTAGTCAGTATTTCGAGGATGTCTTGAGACCTGTCAACAAAATAAGAAGCGGTGTCCAAGATTTCGTCCAGTCGGCTATCAATCTGGAGGACCTGGCATCTTTCTTCTTCTAGAGTAGTCTGCAGGTGTACCACTTTGGCTTTCTGAGCCAAGATATGTTCTTTAAACGACTGCAGATCGACTTGCTGTTCCTTTGCTGTTTCCAGTTCAGCAGTCAGGGAAGCCAGCTGCTCTTTCAGTTCTTTGGTGTATTAAGTATTGGACTCATAGATGATAGTCTGTTGCGCCTCTAGGTCTTCCACTTTTGCCCTCAACTGTTCCTTTTAATTCTTCAGATCTTGAACTTCCTGTTGCGCCTTTTCTAGAGCCTCTTGTGCTGTTCCCTTGGCTTGTATCTCCTCCTGAAGGTCATGGATTTCACTCTTCGTGGATTCCATTTCCCTTAGCACATGTTCATACTTCCTTTTAAGTCTGCTACCCTCTCCTCTTTCTTGTCTCGGTGTGTCTTTCAGCTGAGCAGTGGTCTTCATAGCTGACTCTAATTCAAACATCACCTTCTTTATATTATCAGCAGAGGCATCAATTAGTGCAGCCCTGGATTTTATCGTGAGCATGGGGTCTTTGTCTGTCCCTAGCATGACCGCTGTATCTGTGACCATTTTTCCTGATAGATCTTTTTCCTCCACCTTCTTTTCCTTCCTCCTCATGATTCTTTTGGTGGCCCTGTCGTAATAGACAGTGCTAAAGTCCGGGACTTCTTCCCCTTTCTTCTGGACGAAAGGCACTAATTGGAGCATAGGGGTTACAGGAGTGATGCTAGCAGGCACTTCAAGGACTTGCACCTCAGGGTTTTCCTCTTCCTGACTCTGCCCTATTGGTGTTTCAGAGGCTGACTGTTGTGTTAGCTTTATCTTCTCAGCCTCTTGCTTTTGAAGCTCTTCATCCAGCTTTCTTTTTTCTTCTTCGGCTGCCAGTCTAGCTGCTCCTTCAGCCTCTTTGGCTGCTTCTTGAGCTTTCTCAGCTGCTTCTTGGGTAGCTTTCCTCTTTTCTTCCTCTCCTTTCTGCAGCCATTCTGCAACTTCCCGTTCTAGGTTTTGGGCCTCTTCTTGTGTTTTCTTGGCCTCTTCTTCAGTTCTGGCTTGCTCAGCTTTGGCTTGCTCTCCCCCTTTTCCACCTTTGGTGGGGTCCTTTGGTTTGAATCTTCTGCTGAGTGCCGTCATGTTTGGATCCCTTCGAAAAACAGATTCATCCTTATCATAATGATGGGTATATTCATAGAACACTTTATGATTCTTGCAGTGCTCAGCCACTTTACCCTGAGTGTCATTGCGCTGGAAAGGCATCTCCCCAAAGTGGAACTTCCCTAGTTCCTCTATAAATTCTGCAGCTTGTTTCACATTGGCGAATCTGCATCTACCTAACTTAAATGGTAAAGGGGGATACGCAGCTTTCTTATGATGGAACAAGAAATGACCAACTCCGTCAATGAACACTTGTCTAACTGCCTCCTTATGGATTATATAATCTGTTTCATACTTTGGCAGTAGATAAGGTGTCTTTGATCCTCCATACATTCTAAGGTACATACCATTTTCTGTCAAAAAATAATCTCCATGCTCCTCTATTACCTGCATAGCCTCTGCAGACATGCAGTCATATTCCTTCCGGAAGATAAGCATGTATAGTGGCATAATAAAATGCCCACATACTTCTTTGTAATAATCGTGGTACTGATGAGCCCCCAATGGTTTGTAAGCTGCATATATGGGCATCCTAGCCCTATCCCAGACACACTCGAGCTCGGGAAAAGGTTGATGGCATAGTATACAGTCTATCAAAATGGAACTCATATAGAATTCAGATTTTTTCTGGGCTTCTCCTCCTCCCAAGGCTGCAGCTACACAAGAAGAGAGACTACTTGATACTAGGCTGGCCCAGTTGAAGACTGTTCCTTATGTAGCCACATGGAATATAAGGGGTATCCATTCAAATTTGAACAGTCTGCCATTGGCTCTACCAAAGATCCGATTTAGCATCAGAGCAATAACCCTGTAAGGATTCTTAAAATCGTTGTATCATAATCCTTGATTGTTCTGTGTCTATAGAGCTTTCTTGGCAAAATCATTCTCCTCAGGGTTTCCACCAAATCCATCCTGAGGTTATCCAGCTAGGCATTAGATAGAAAGACTTGAGGCTCTGGTAGGTGGTAAGCTAATGCCACATATCCAGGGCTGAATGCAGCATAGCCCTGACCCTCGACATTTTCTATAAGCATGGTGTTGTTGTTTGTGTGGGGCAGAATCCATCTCATCACCTCAGAGCATGGGAACAGCTCTGGTCTGGTAGCCACCTTCATGATGGCGGATTTTTCTATGTTGGCATAAATGGGCTCCTCTTCGAGACCCATGTCTGGGACTTCCCTACGGGAAATCAATCTATATACCTCATCCCATTTATACTCAGGCTCAACTCCTGAGACACACTGAGTGTCTTCGTATATGTATTCTGTCTGTGTGACTACCTCTATTGCCGATTGTTCTTCGACCATAGGAGCCTTCTTTTTCTGCCTCTTGGACATTGTAAATTCGGCTTCTTCTTGCCATGTATACATTAAAAAATTCAAATTTGCGAACATTGTTCATCAGTTTATTCTTTCTTAAGTGTACCATGACTGTAAATGAACTTCAGACATAAGCCTTTCAGGCTAAAAAAATGAACTGGCATGCAATATTATGAAATGTGTTATTTTCCCATGTTAATGCACAAGCAAGAAAAGCAACCAATGCATGCATGCATAACCCAGCTATGTCCTCTCTATCAATACTACCAGCATGAACTAGGTCTCATTCCACTACTGCAATATAGTGAACAATGTCCTAATGCTACATCATATTACAACCTGATCAATCCTAATTGGGCTGTCATTAAAATCTACATTAATTCACAATATGCCATTTTCATGATGACAACCCATAAAGCATACGCATGAAATTTAAAATGCACGGAGCAAATGTAACTGTCCACAATATCAACACTTCGACGACATGGCTTTATCAAGGGTAAAGACTACAATAGCCTATGCGGCTCGCAGAAAAAGTAATTACATTGGTGCGGCTAGACATTGCGGGCATCAATAACAAAATTTTGTACATGGCGTTTTCACCAGAACCACCATCCATGCAACCTTCGATTCATAAACACTACAGCAGCACAGCCCTAGGGTTTTAGACAGCCAAAAATGACAAAAAGCATGGGACGGCGCGGGCAGAGATTAGGGTTCAAAAATAGGTAAGCAGGGAAAACTAACAGCAGAGGAAATGAGAGAACCACCGTAAAACCTCTCCATGGGCCACCTTAATACAAAGAAAAAAACCAGGTGCAGGCGGCATAATGGTCGCCCGCACCGCGCCTTCTTCCACTGTGCGTGGGGCGAACCAAAACGGTCGAGGCTAAAAGATACTACACAGCTTTATAACGGAAAATGACTCCCCCCCCTCTAACCGCAGACCGCTATCCCAACCGGCCAATTTCAAAAATTACGGGAGGTAAACGCTGGGCAAGTGAGAAAAACTATTACGGTAAACCTAGCCGTGGGTAAACTACGTATGCAGGCGGAACGGGGAAATGTGTATATGATCCCAGTCATACCCCAATCAAAACCTTGAAAAAAACGAGGCAGGGCGGAAAAGATCCTACCTGGCAGTGATGCACAGCTGAGGAGACGACCACGGTTGAGATTCCAACCGACACCTAGATGCGGGTACAAAAACGGAGCTCCACAAAGCTTGCAGGGTCGACAGCGTGGCGAGGATAACGACAGCGCGGGTGCTTCTCAACAATAAAAAAAATCCAAAACGGTTGCCGTCTATATATAAAAGGTTCGCACGTGCGGTGTGCTCTGAATTGGCCGCGGGACAAAAGTGAATCGGGCGGCGAGAACTTCAGCCCATCCGCAACAGCGGACAATCCCCAGCATTAATTCACCCGCAACAGCGAATAGAGCGCGTAAATGAAAGATCGGGCGCTGGCGGGAACCTACATCGGAAGCCAAGAAATGGGACTCCTCCGCAACGATGGATATTCACAAGTTGAAATCCATCCACAACGGCAGAAAGTGCGAAGCTAACGGGCTCCGATACGCAACCAGAAGACAAATCAAAGCACAGATTGGAAGATAAGATAAAGTCAAATCCTAACACGGCCCGCAACGGTGAACGCCCGGAGTGAAAATCCATCCGCAACGTCGGACAAGGGAGAACTCAACCTTTCCGATGGAGAATAAAAAACCATCTGAAATGTCAAAGAAACGAAACCCACCCACAACGGTGGGACAATCAAAACCATCCACACGGTGAAGAATTGAAAACCACCCGCCGTTGCGGACATTCAAATATACTTAACTCCCGCTTCAAAAAGGTTTCGAAAGATATGCAAAAACAACGATGAGCTCGATCAAGGATGGGATTCTTTCAAGCATTGAAGGAGAAAAACAGATCAATGGATATCTATTCGAAAAGCTGTAAAACATTCCAAAAATCCATAAACCAAAACCAGGAAGAAAAAACCAACTAAATCAAAGTAGGGGAGGGTCCTAAATTTTTTTGAATTTTGGGAAATTGTTGCAGGTGCAACAAGAGGATAGAATAGACTCACCCGATACACGACGGTTGATCCTAGCTTTATCCTCTTTCACTCTGCTTCTCCTCCAAAGCCTTCAGGGATGCTTCTCCTTCACCTGTCAAGAGCAAATCCTCCAAATGCAAGATGATACATGTATATAAAACAGGTTAGATAAATCATATACAGAGTGCTTAATCATAAGTATTCATCAAACCATGATACATGAAAGACATCCAAAACACATATGGAAGAAGGATTCTCTTTATTAACAATAGTGAATAAGTTCAGATTACAACCCAATGCTTGAGACAAGGACTCCTCTGCAACCAAAGGATTCTGAGTTCCACTGCTCCAAAGACTTCTGAATAGACTCCACCAGCATAACTTTGCTCTCCAAGTATGATTGATTAATACCCTCCCCAAGGCCTTTATTTATACTTAGTGAAATAAGGTAGTTTCAAGGGTTGAGGAAGTTGAGACAGTTAAGATAGTTATAGTTAAGGGCTTAACAAATCTCAAATAATCGCGATTTATTATTTTTAATGTCAAAGGAAGGTGTACACGGGTATTAATACTGGCAACTCGCGTATGACACGCGAGTTGCTATAAGGGGAACCCGCGTACAAATCTGTACGCGAGATGCAATTACCGATACTCGCGTACAACACGCGACATGCTTTAATAAAATGCGCATATGTACGCAAGTTGCATATAGGAAGAGGTGCGTACAACACTTGACATATTTAAAGGTAAAAATAACCAGCTAGATAGATGATAAATGTAGTTCATAATATGCCCATCTATAGTGTTTTAGGCAACCTTCAATCCATAAATGTCCTTTTGTGTGCCAACATAGGGAATGTCCGCACTCGGACGGAGAAGTGCCATTCAGGTGGATAACAGATGCCCCCTAATGTGTGAGGTCAGAGGGAAGTGATGGATGAAATACATTATAATATTTATCTTTGGAGAACTCAAAAATCCAATGGAGCAGAGGTAGTACCTGAAACAAATACATAATAATGTCATATACAAATTCATATCTAAGGATACTATGTTCAATATATTGGAACACTAGCTCCTTTACAATATTTGAGTACATCATATGATATGGGTACTAGACCATGTATATTACAAAGGTGGATCGAAGCCACAATATACAATAATGATGAGTCGTCAAAGATCTAGAAGCTGTGCACATGAATGGAACATAATCTTGTGCAACTTAGTCCATAGGTGAGGAACTAAGGTCTTCATAAACTATCCCAAAGAACCATTACAATCCAAGCCATGTGAGTAAAGGTAGGTTGAAGTCGAACATGGAAAGGATTCAACAGTTTGTCAATCAATAGATGATAATCAACAATTGAAGCAAAGGAATTCACCAATGATGAAAATGAATCCTGAGCTACAATCGTCAAAACTCTAGGTCTTCGTCATCAAGAAGTACTGAAACGAAACCATGCTGTGATAAGGAAAGCAATAGATCCTCCAACGGATCACAAGAGTGACTAGGAACTGGGTAAAAGAAGGGAGACACAATAGATAACAGATATAACTATGATGGGTTCAGGATAAAGATCAAACATTGGGTTGAGTCCTTGAATAGTGAGCATGACACAGAGATGACCCAAGGTAGCATTTTACTCATAGATAGAACAACTAGACTTATCTGTCATGTAGGAGACATGATCAGATTCCCCAGCTATAACGAACAAGAGGAGGAGTAGGAAACTCAAAGTAATAGCTGAACGGAAAGTGAACACTGAGACATGGGTATCGAAAAAAACAGAGAGTGCTATGTTCAAGGATAACATGCTGCCACTACTGAAAACAAGAGAAAACTTATTCCTTACCTTCCCTGTTAAATTTTAACGAGTCCAGGAAAGTCAACTCGGATCCCTCTTCATTTTTTAACAAGATTGAAGAGACGGGAAAATAATGCTTGATAGTGTCACTGATTCTTGGATTTAATGAGCCCGAACTAGTACATGCTCAGCTGGTGTTTTCACATTTAGAGAATCTGAAAACTCCAAAGAAAACTTCGGGGGGTACTTTTTCGTCCAATTTAGTCTCCTAAGGCCAAAAAAGTATAAAACATACCATAGAAGAACTCTCTTAACTTCCATAGAAGAAAAGGTGAAACTTTTTCGTACTTAGTCAGGGAGGTCCGAAAAAGGTTAAATTACCACCTAGCCAACGCTCCTTCCAAAACAGCATAAAATAGCTTGAGTTTTATGAGTGTGAAGGAAAGCAAGATCACTTGGAAAGATCCATTTGATTACGAGAAATGGGCTTACAACAATAAACTCGTTTCTTTGTTCTTAAGTGTTTAACGAGCATGACAAAGACACAAAGTACACTCGGAATCTTTTTCATGTTTAGGTCCAGAGCACGAAAAAGAGAAAATTAAGCTCAAACCGGGTGTTCCTTTTTCGTAAATTTAGTCCCTCAGGTCTGGAAAAGTGATAAACCTATGCCTAAGAATACTCTTCTCAATTCAAAATAGAAAAGAGAGGGATCCTTTCTCGTATTATTCCGCATGGCCCGAGAAAGAGATAACCTACCACCAATGCGGATGCCCGTTCACATATTCTTAACGAGCTTGAACGGACAAATTAACTCAGCAGTCAAGTCTATTTTGAAGGAGTCATACCTGGGCCTAAAGAAACTCCATAAGGGCGGGGAGTCCTATAAAGGGATAGCTTGTAAATAGAGATTCCAAAGAAGCTCTATTTGGCGTGAAAAATAGCTAAAAGGATACCCATGTACCTAAAACAGTTGCAGCATGAGTATCAAAGAACATCATAGGTTTTAAAGGAAGATACTCATGAAAAAAGAATCCTATCCATGGAAGAACAATGGTAAAAACAGGGAACTAATGGTTTAGAATACCATAGTCCGTGGAAAAATGTTGATTGCTAAGGTTAATGTGGATTGAATATAGATGCCAAAAATGTATTGGAAATGACAAAACCACCCTATGGGAGAAAAAAACACTTTATAATGATGAAAAACCTATTTCAAGGAAAAAAGAAATATGGTATTAGTTAAATAGATTTCAAACTATAGGAAAAAACCCACTTTGAGAAATAATATTTCTATAAATAGTTCAAAATCAAAACAAAACTCACCATTTGAATTTTTAGCCATAAAAAGCAAGTTTTTACCTCTTCCTTCATTCGATCGTTGTGGACAATCTAGTGGACGAAATCAAATTCCGCAAGTTGCAGGTAAGCCTACACCCCGAGCTCTTCATTTTGATCCTAGCAATTATTAATTTTGAGTCCCAATTTCATGATTAAAAGCATCCTAATGCATGTCATGGTGCGTACGTGGGTTCATAGTGTAAAGACTCGCATACACGCATTTTGTACATGGGTTTTCTATAGAGACAGTCGCGTACAGTACGCGACATATCTAACTAAACAGTCGTGTGTACTGCGTGAAGGATAAAAAGCTAATTGTAGTCAAAAATTTTGAAATTTTATATGAAATTAATGAATCAAATTACTTGTTTTGTTAGGTGTGAAGATGGTGTTGGAATGGAGGGAACGAGAACATGAAACAATGGACCAAGAAGCGCTCCAAAGTGCGCCCACTATACATGCATTGTGAACAAGTGGGCTATTGAAGTTCTTTTGCACATCACCCATGCTGGCCAATGTCTGCCTATTAGAGTTCATGATAAACTATTGGGATCATGATTTGGGGATGTTTGACCTACAGGGTGAGACTTTGGAGATTACTACTGAGGACATGTATTTCATTACCGGTCTGTCACGACGAGGAGCACCGGTCAACTTAGAGGGCATCGACAGGGGCAGTGGCCCTTTAAGTGTCCAAAACTATATAGATGTATTTTGCACACCAGGTACCCAAAATAAAGGGAGTTGTGTCCCTATTGCACATATCTGTGACTTTACACTACAGGTACTGACGAGCACCATCGTGAGGATTACAGGATCCTCCTCATTACATTTGGCTACACGAAACCAAATGAGGTTGGCAGTAGATTGTTTGCATGGTGGGCCTCTATGATTGGTGTTCAGGAGTTGTCCCTATCATGAAAAGACAACTTTCTGATTGCAAGAGCGGAAGGCGAAAGAACTTTGGTTATTCTAGCATATTGGTTGCCTTCTTCTTCTTCGAGAGTACTAGGGTTGAGCCCTGCCATACCTCTACCAGTCCGATCTCCACGTCAGCCGAGATTGAGCAGATGGGGAGACATCTTCCTTCGTCAAGGAGGAGGAGACACAGTGCATAGTGTATACGATGATGATTTCTATATCTGGTGGGAGTGACAGCTACCAGCACTAAAACAGTTTCCATATGCCGGCATGGATTTTTGAGGTGACCCAGACCTTGTCCTCCCTCCAGGAGGAGAATGGGGAGAGCTAGGTAAACAATTTTTAATTTTTTAACATTTTTAATTTTTTTATGAATTTTAAAATGATAGATATATACATATGTACAAGTCTTAATCCTATAAATGTGTCAAAATGCACATATTGGATCGGTCCGCCCTGAGGGGCATCCACGCATGTTTGTTTGTCCTATCATAGGAGAATATCTAGGGCTGATCAGGGTTCTAGAGGGGAATATGGCTAGGCTGAACCAAAGAGTTCCCACCTTGCGGATAGAGCATATCCCGATCGCCATGTAGGAGTTCGTTGTTGGGGTCCCACCGGTCTGGTTACGCCTTTTCAGGCGAGTGGCCAAAGTGGTGCTTGTATACATGGATGCTGTGGAGGTTTCCGAAGCTGAAGAGGCCGAGGAAGCTAGAGTATGGAGAGACCATGGGGACCAAGGTGGTCCTGCTTAGATCTAGGACATTTTGATGGATTGTGATCCACATTTTTGTATATTATACTATTATGACGGGATCTGAGGATCAAACTCGACCTATCTATGGACATATATTTTACATATATATATATATATTGTTGTTGTTGTCAATTTATTTACAAGTGTTTTTTATGTGCATGTTGTATATTTTTATGAAATGTGTGTTAGATGCCAATCTAAAATGTAATTAGCATATGCATCAATCAATGAATTCTGATTTCGTGGAATGTGATTGAATATAATAACTTCAAAATTTCTTTCCAATAACCAAATTTGCATGAACTGACGTAATAGAATAGGATTTCGTACCTGATAAGCTCGATTGAGCTGAGAGACCACCAACTGAGAGTCTAAACGGACCTCAAGCTGGGTGATACCATGTGACAAAGCATCCCATAGAAGCTTAATTATAGCCATATACTCAGCAACATTATTAGAAGCAGGACCTAAACAAGTGCCTCCAGTGGCAACTAGTTGTCTTGAGGGAGAGTAAATGACCCATGCTGTTGAAGCTAGATTACAAGTATGGCGACTGGTGCCATCAGCGAACCCTATATACCTTTCAGAATACATCTGCAACAACCAGCAGATGGTATAAAAAACAAAACCGACAACCTAATGTACATAAAAAATACATACAATAAAAATACAAGAAAAAGTGCTAAGCCTAAGCATAGCACTTCTTCAGGTAGAGCCCATTTCTAGGCTCGGGCAGCTTGTTCCCATTAAAATCAACTAACTCATATGTGCCCTTCTTTAAGACTTTCGACACAACATAAAGTCCTAACCACATGGCCTTGAATTTTCCTACCCCCAGGGGTTCTTTGTCTTGGTCCCAAAGCAAGACAAGTTCCCCCTTAGAGAAAACCTGAGGTTTGACTGATTTATCATATTGAGTTTTGACCCTATTCTTATGAGCTTTATTAGTGGTCAGCGCATCTCTACGCTGTTCATCAAGGTGTTCTAAATGTACCAGACGTTCCTCAAGCTCTGTTGTATCAGGTAACACATGAATAGCTATCTTTAAAGATGGGATTTCACACTCAATCGGAGTAACTGCTTCCACCCCATGAACGAGTTGGAAAGGGGAGAAACCCGTAGCAGTTTTTACGTTAGTTCGGTAGGCCCAAAGAGCAGGATATAGCATGATGTACCAGTTAGAACAGGCTGCAGCAATTGTACGTTTAAGGATAGTCTTTAAAGTCTTGTTTATAGCCTCAACCTGACCATTTTCTTGCGGATAGTATGAAGATGAATGTTCTTGTCTTAATCCGAGCATAGTGGTCAGTTCCGTCATCATGCTATTTTGAAAATGACTGCCATGGTCAGTGACAATCACTTTGGGTATACCAAACCATGCTATAATCTGATTGAATACGAAGAAAGCTATTGTTTCTCCGTCGACTTTAAAAGTAGACATTGCCTCTGCCCATTTTGTAAAATAGTCAACAACGACAATGATGTATTTATGCCCCCCAGCCGAGGCTGGGTTGCATGTCACGTAATCAATCCCCCATTTCATAAAGGGGCCGATCGAGACAATGGGAAATGATGGAGCAGGATGTGACCACATTTTCCTGGTGTAATGCTGGCAAGGATGACAGCGCTTCACTGCTTCCACACAATCTTTGAAGATCGTGGGCCAGAAATAACCGGCATGTAGTATCTTCTGGGCCATTTCTAACCCAGATAAATGACCCCCACATGCTCCACTGTGGGAATCATTCAGGATAATCTTTGCTTCCTCATGGGTAAGTCATCGACGCAAAATGGAATCTACCCCTCTGTGATATAATGTATCTCCTATGATGAGGTAGTTCTTGGCATGAAGGCATAATTTATGTCATTCCTCCCATGAGGAAGCTGCAGGATACTTCAAAGTCTAGAGATATATAAGAATATCCCCATACCAAGGATCAGAGGTGGATATCAAGAATATGTGCTCATCTGGGAATGAGTCATCTTCAACGGCTACATCTTCTTCAGTAGAAAATTCTGCTATAAGTTCAGCAAAAAATAAGGACTTCTTAGACTTAGCGGATTGAAAATCCAAGTCAAACTCTTGAAGAATGACTATCCATTTGTTAAATTTTCCCCCAATAATCCATCGGGATAAAACATATTGAAACGGATTCACATCCGCCACTATTGTTGCGGTCCTCAGTAAAATGTAGTGACGTAACCTCTGAATAGCATAAACAGCTGCTAAGGCTAATTTCTCAATGTGGGAGTATCTAAGTTCAGGTTCGGCCAGAGCATGGATAAGATAATAAATGACATGATCTACAAGCTTATCATCCTCCTGGACTAGTACTACCCCAATGGTCAACTCAGACGCAGCCAGATATAATATAAAATCCCTAGAATAATCTGGCAGATGTAATAAGGGTGCCGATAGCAAAGCTTTTGTCAATGCCTCGAAAGCAAGTTGTGCGGTTTCATCCCATACAAATGCGGTGTCCTGTTTGAGCAGGCACATGAAACCCTTAGTAATCTTGGCATAGTTAACAATAAAACGTCGAAGAAAATTAGACTTTCCTTGCAGGCTTTGAAGTTTCCTGATAGAACGAGGAGGAGGCAGATTAACAATGGCCTCGACTTTTAATGGATCCACCTGGATGCCTCTACTAGAGACAATGAACCCGAGTAATCTTCCTGAATTAAAACAGAATACACACTTGTGGGGATTCAAGCAGATTTTATAATGTCTGCATCTCTCAAATATCAACCGTAAATGATCTGGATGTTGAATCCTCTTATGAGAATGTGTAGGAAGATCATCGAGGTATGGTTTGACAATGGATTTAATATCATGGAAGGAAAAGTTCATAGCCTGTTGAAAGGTTTCCTAGCATTTTTCAATCCAAAGGGCATTTTCTTGTACGCGAAGGTACCCAAAGGACAAATGAAAGCAGTTTTATGTTGGTCTTTTGGTTTTATTTGAATTTGATTGTATTAAGAGAAACCATCCATAAAAGAGAACACCTCACTTCCCTCACATGCATCTATAATCTGGTCTATAAATGGTGTGGGATAGTTATCCTTGGGATAGGCTTTATTCAAATCTCTAAAGTCAGTACAGACACGAATAGTCACTTGCTTCTTATCGACAGGAACAGGGTTGGATACCCATTCTGTCAAAGCTATGGGATAGATAAAACCAGCCTTCAATAGCCTTTCAAATTCAGCCTTTACAGCCGCCACTTTGCGTGGGTTAACAGGTCTTAACTTTTGTTGAACTGGTTTGGCATCAGGATATGTTCATATTTCATGTTCAACAATCGATGGATCAATGCCTGGCATCTCCTCATATGACTAGGCAAAGACATCGTAGAATTCCTTAAATAGGGCAGTATAGATAGCAATCTCTTCAGGAGAGCAATTTGCACCTATGTATATGTTTTCCATGACATCAGGGTTTATAGAGATGTTAATAGGTATAGTGGTGGAAATATTTTCCATATTCCCCTCGGCAAATATTCCTTCCCTGGGTAAGGGATTGATAGGTATATCAACATCTTCTGACAGTCTCAAATGAAACTCTTGATTTTCTATTCTTCTTAGTTCTGGAAGAAAATAGGATCAATGGTGAAGATCCTCACAAATATTACCACGTCCACTCATGGCTTCCAAAATGGCTTCATCAGAAGGTAAAACCATATCTAAACAATCGATAGAGTGCAAAGAGTTTTCCATCCATATGGGCAAATAGACTTCTTCCAGATCTTTCGAGACTGTTAGAGGATCTGGAATGGAATCAACAGTGGCTTGAGTGATGGCTTGATAAGCTACCTCCACTGCCGATAAGGGTACTTCTGGTTCGTGGGGGGATGAGAGAACCCAAGGATCAGTCCTATCAACAACCATAGCTATGGACCTCCCCACACTAGTAGAACCAATATAATTAATTGGGGCTGGAAGATCAAATGTGCCCATTAGTGATGTGTACATTCCACCCCCCAAGCTCTGTGCAGTAGGTTTGACCTGATCAACCAATGGCACAGCGAACTCATTAGACTCTAAACAACCTTTTCAAGTATAATCAAGTTGATCAATAGTAACCAACTTTCCCTCATGTGTAAAAACCACTACACGAAAAATGACCGACGCAATGGCGGACATCGCATAAGTCCAGTTTCTTCCCAGAAGCAAATTATAGTCCAAAGGAGCATCAATCACTTCCACCTCAACAGACACTGTTTTTCCTACCAGCTTAATTTCAAAAGCCAGCAGGATACCATGCGAATGGAAAGACCTTCCATTGAAATTAGTAAGTAGAGTGTTTGACGAGACCAGCTCTAGGGATCCGAGAGCTTTCCAACAGGTTAAGGACATAACGCATGTAGAAGCACCCTCATCAACAACTGCCCTTCCAATGGTCTTTCCACCATGGATGACATCTATTGATAAGGCTACATGGTACGGTAGGCAAATTTTAACATCAGATAAATGAAATTTCGCCATGAGACTCAATGAGTCCATGCTTCCTAAAGCTGCTAAGAGGGAATCCCGCTGGGCAGGACAACTCTGTAGCACCTCCAAAGCTAACATTGCACACGGGGTTTGGGCTAAATATTCAACCACGGAGTAGTTTGAAGCAGCTCTAGCATTAGGGTTATGCAAGGTCTTCTTGAAAACACCTTTCAGTATTTTCTGCATAGTTTTAGTAGGTTTCTCTATCGTGAGAGGGTTAGAAGTTTCACCTACAACTTTACCCTTCTCAGAAGTCTCTTTCTCATAATTTTTATTCCTCGTCTGTAACAAAGTCAAAGGATCGAACCATGTTGATATAGTTTGGGTCAGGGGCATTTTGAGTGCCCCCTGCTACATTAGAAGCTAAAGCAGAGTTCTGTCCTTGGGGAAAAGGATCCTTCAGGACAGCCGGTTGTTGAGCTTTAAGCAACTTCTGGGCTTGTTCCATAAGGGGACAAAGGTGAGTAAGGTGGTCCTCGTGGCACAACTTACACGGGAACTTAACCTTCTTCTTTTCTTTCTTGCCCCCATCAGCATTATTCATGGGATTTTGCTTGTTTTGGTTTCCCTCTCCTTTCTTTCCTCTCTTTTTCTTCCCACTGGGCTGCTGATTGCCCTTCTGAGAGGTTTGTACAAAAATATTTGCACTCTGGCGGGAGGGGGTAGCCTTTACTGCCTCTGTCATAGACTGCTTGACATACAACTGATGAAGTTGCTTAGCCAAAGATTCTACGGTGGGAGAGTTAGCGGACCCAACCACACCATCGGCATGGGGTCCAGGCTTAGGCTTCTCCACATCGTGCATAGGCCTCGGTGCCTCAGGGATAATCTCATACAAGATCCCAGATTGTGAATAAATCAAATCCAATTGCTAGGCCCTGAGAATGGATTCTTCTTCATTCGTCACTCCTAAGGTGGATACATCCTTAGATATGTAGGGTAACAGGGATTTAAGGAACCACTCTAAACAGAACTCAAAAGGGATAGTGGCTTTTATAAGGCTCTTTCGCCTCCTCCACTCTTGGATATGATCTGAAATATGGGTAGCCTTGTTATGCCTAAAGGTAGATAACAAGTTTGTTCCAAAATCATATCAGACCGAAAGCTGAAAGTGGCTAAGAAATGCACTAGCCAAGTCCCAGAAACTACTGAAAGCAGCAGAAGGAAATTCAATATACCATTTTGCCACGGTTATTGTTAAGGTTCTCTGGAACAACCTCAACCTAACTGAATCTTCATTCAGTGAATTCGAAGAACACCATAAATGGAATGTGGTGGCATGAAACCCAGGATCTTCACCAACTTTTCCCTCGAATTTAGGGATGTCCAATGGCAATTTGGTGGGAACAGGTGGCCACGAGGGGTCATGCCTCACTGGGTCATTCATCAACTTTGACAAATCTAGCAAGTTTAATGTTTCCAGGAACGAAATTTTGGGTCGAACTGGGGCACTAAATGTGCTAGCCTGGGGATTAGAGGGACCTGCCCTCGAATGCCCATAGGTAAAGGTGGGTTTTCCCCCTGCCACTGGTTGTGAAGTGGGTAAATTACTCTAAAATGGATTCCATCTGTAAGCCACCGGATTGTGTGCGGGAGGTGCAGTATAAGAAGTTCGGGTCGTCCCAATCGAAACTGGGGTCTGAAAGACAGGAGCCGGTATCTCTCCGCTAAATAACGAAAAGGGAGAGCTCATAAATGGGGCTGAAATTGGAGTTTGAAAACTTTTCCCATAAGAGGTATTGTTCCCAAACTGCACTCCTACATACGAAGGTGATGGGATTACGAATGGAGTGGATGGGTGAATATGCCCCCCATTCCAAGGAAATCAATGGACAAACGTCGAGGATCCTACTGGACCACTCTGGGTAGTGTATGCAAAGGAAGAAGGAACAATAGGTATACTAGGAATCCCAGTAACCATATCACCAGAAGTACCTGCTAGGTTTGAGTGAACCGGTGGTTGGACCACCCAGCTCGCTGGAGTCAAAGGTGTAGAAGGTATACTAGATCTAGGGGCACTTACTAGGGGAGGTAGTACCCCTTCAACATAAATGGCTGAGGTGAACACAAAAGAAATTTCTTCCACAGAAGACATAATCCTACCCACAGGGACACCTAAAATAGGTGAATCAAAAGGTCTAACCTGAACGATCACAAGATCGTTTAAATCAATCAAGGGTGTGTTAAAATTCCTTGCAAACTCGTCAGTCTGCAAGTCTTCTATCTCGATCGTATCAAGATCAAAATGGTTAGCTATAAGTTCTGGTTCACCTAGAACTTCACTTACTCCTACCGGTTCAAATGAACCGTCTGTGTCCAATCTCCGCCTTTGGGGTAGAGGTGGAGGTTCCAATGTGATGAGAGGAGGAAGGTTTCGCAACCTTCTTGACCTTCTTATAGGTTGGTCCTCAACAATTGAAAATTTAACAAATAAAACCCTAAGGCCAACTAAACACAAGCAGAACCACAGAGCACACACTATAAAAAATCCTAAAGTCTCAGACAATCCAACAAGGGTGAAAGATATGCTTTCCCGAAGAAAGCTGAAGAACGATTACTTGGCGTCCTTGAAGTGGTTCTTAGGCACAAGCGGAGGAATCACCCACCGCCCTCCCACACTTACAACAAGGGTTACCTTCCAAGCCCATCCAAGGTGAACCAGAAATAGCCTTTCGGTTTACCTAGGTATGAACCCTAAATGTCAAGAGACTAAAGGCTACCTTAGCTATACCAACAGTCTAGGGGGCCAATCGCAATCCTGACTCGTACGCATGGCTAGGGTAGCTGAGCCCGAAACTATGTCTAGGACAGAATCCCCAGATGCGTAAAAGTCCTGATTTACGTTTTGACAAGGAATTGGAGGGTATCTCCTCAGTCCAATGCCTCTACGCGGCCTCGTGCTTGACTCCCTTTTGAGAGGAGATTCCTAGATACAATTGCTAAAGTCAAGGATTTACCTAAAGAAAGGTCCACTACGTTTGAATTTTAAAACTTATGGGAAGTTTACACTTCCTATCCCACAAGTCTAGCCTAAGCTAGTAGGTGAAAGGCCCCTAAAAATAAAAATTACTAGTAAATTTTAATTATTGCGTTCATTTTAAAGGGCTTTTTCTTACTCGGAAGGAAATGGAGTGATGAACTATGGTGTTTTTGACTCGATAAGAAATAAACAAGTAAAGGTGTATTTTTTCAAAGCAAATTGCTACTATTTAAAGCAAATTTCTTTTTCTTTTTGTAAATATAGATTGATGAACAAATGCAAGCAATAAAGAGAAACTAAGACTATGTTTTTGTAGTTTTTGAGATTATATTTTTAAAACTGAAATGAAAACTACTTATGCAAAAGCAAATGCAAAAGCTTGAAAATGTTTTTTTTTCACTTTTTAAAAATGCTCAAACTCTACTACGCACCTAAAATGCACTAAACTTGAGTATACTTGGATCTAATCAACTGTATAAAATAAGCAAACTGAAGTAAAGAGGTCAATAAAACCAAAAATCAAACAACAAAGGGAGATGATAACCCTAGCTTGGGTGTGTACAATGACAAGAAATCACTGTAAACTCATAAAGGTAAGTGACAAATGAACCACTATCAAAAGATAGACTGGAAAAAAACAATGCCCAAAACCTTGATCACTAATTCGGACAGAGACACTTCAACCTATAACCCAAATAGTCCAATCTACTTCAAAATGCAAATAGAAGACAATCCAAACAAACTAAACCCAAGGGCTTCACGAGAAAGCACAAAGTGTGGTCACCAAGGTCTTCAGACTAACTACACAGTATTCATAAAGAAAGCCAACTAACAAACAGAAATTACAAAAGACATGGACAAGCAAAACCATAGCCTAAAAATCCCTATTTCCAGGATTGTACGTGACTGTGTGCAAGGGCAACTCGCGTACTGTACGCAACTGTCCAATAGAGAAACCTGTGTACATGCAGGCCTCTGTACGCGACTGTGTATGAGAGCAACCTGGGTATAGGTACAAAAATTTTCTCAAAAAACAAGAAAAACCCACAAGGCTTTCAAACACTATGGTAAGCATGAACCAGGATAAAATACCACACACAAACTTCAAGGCAAATACTGGTCAGGGGTGACAAAAACAACCTACAGCAGTCTGGCTCCCCAGCGGAGTCTCCAGTTTTGTTGTACAGGAATAAACACCTTATAACCGAAGGTCTGGGGTTACCAACATACTCATAAAACTTGGAGGCAATCAAATATAGAGTACAGAAAAGGAAATAAGAGGATAGAATAGACTCACACTATACACGACGGTTGATCCTAGCTTTATCCTCTTCCACTCTGCTTCTCCTCCAAATCCTTCAGGGATGCTTCTCCTTCACTTGTCAAGAGCAAATCCTCCAAATGAAAGATGATACATGTATATAAAACAGGTTAGATAAATCATATACAAAGTGCTTAATCATAAGTATTCATCAAACCATGATACATGAAAGACATGCAAAACACATATGGAAGAAGGATTCTCTTTATTAACAATAGTGAATAAGTTCAGATTACAACCCAATGCCTGAGACAAGGAATCCTCTGTAACCAAATGATTCTGAGTTCCACTGCTCCAAAGACTTCTGAATAGACTCCACCAGCATAACTTTTCTCTCCAAGTATGATTAATTAATACCCTCCCTAAGGCCTTTATTTATACTTAGTGAAATAAGGCAGTTTCGAGGGTTGGGGAAGTTGAGACAGTTAAGATAGTTATAGTTAAGGGCTTAACAAATCTCAAAGAGTGAGCACTTGGTATTGGTCGTTAACTATAGTATGGAAAGAAAATACAGCCTTTCATTATATAGGCCTCCTTAATATTGCTAGCTGCATATAAATGTTTGAGTATTTATGTTAATATGAAGGTTACGATGGTTGCACAATGCTAAGTGAGACACATAGAAATTGTGTAGCAGCCTGCCCCTCTCTCCTATATTTGTTGAAAAGTTAAGAGTGTTAGTTCTGTGACCTCGGTCCCCATACTCTTCCCTTCACCCATTCATATTTGTTGAATTGCTTTCAATAAATTCATACTTATGTTCATCATGGATTAGATTTTAGATATCATTATAATTACAATATCTATTAAATGAAAATGTAAATGGAACTGTCATAATTTAATATTACTACCTATTAATAAACCAGGTTACTCAACCATTTGAACTCCTTTTTTTGTCCTTATACTTTTCTTGTTTTTTTTTCATCACTCTAAATATATTGAATCTTGAAACCTAAGAGAAAAATAAACTTGTAAACAAATTTATTAAATCTTGAAACCTAAGATAAAAGTAAACTAATAAACCATTTTTTTCCTCAATGATTTGTTATATAAAATTATCATAAAAAAAATGTTAGAACCAAGTAGGGAAAGGGTAGAGTACCTAGTGCCACCTCAGTAACTACCACTCCAGCTTTAGGTTTGCTTTCCTCCTACTCAATATAATTATATTAAGAACATAATAAAATAAAATGAAAAAAATATGCAAAGTGCATAGCACTTGTTTAGTTAGAGTAGGCCTTGTCTATGACACTATGTAGAATAGACTGTTAGATTGGACAATAGTAATAGTAAAACTAAATCAATAACTCAAACAATTTATGCACCAATCGATATCTACCAAACTGGATCATATATTAAGACAAATGTTTATTAAAGTTGTGTTCTTCCCAAAATAGAAAAATGTCAAGCCCCATTTTTAGACGTGTAATATTTCTTCTATTTATACAGGTCTTTGCATCATCATCCCCATTTTGGGAAAATTTCACTGGCATGAGATAAGTCTAATGATCACTTTGTTGATACGTTCATAAAAAAAATCCATAGATTCCATCTACAAACACTGCCCTTAATTCCAATACTCCACATGAAAACTATTTACGTTGCCCATAATTACTCCTTTCATTGTTATTTACCAAAAAATTCAAGAAAAAACCAGAAAATTCCAAGTTGCCACTTGGATCTGGAATTGAACTCATAGAAAGCTATCCTAGATGTATTAAGGGTTGCATTGTTCTTTTTATCAATAGATATGGATAAGGCTAAGACCTTGCCATAACCAAAATTAATGTTACTCCCACCTTGGTCTAGTGTCCTTGTGCCTATAAATGAAAGTCAATGTTGTAAGGCTGCTACAGGATCCCCCTCACTATTGTAGCATACAGTTCAAGTATTGTTGAAAAGAGCCTGTTGTAGCTACAAAACATTTCCTAGCTTACTGTATATTACTGTTGATAAGGAGGGAACATGACAAAAAATAACTTTAGCAGTCTTATGACGTAAGACTTACTCATCAAAACTGTTGCAATACATGCCCAGGAGTGCATCAAGTACCCGAGTTAATTTCTCCTATCTTTTGAACTACACCAAATATCATAAACTCGTTGCCTTTCCATCTTTGATATGTCAAGCCCTGTTAATGAAACACACATTAATGCATCAAGCGTGTTAATTGACAACCTTGTTCTCCTTACATCTTTGATTACATTTTGTTTTGAAAACCCTCGTTCACATGCAACAGTGCTTGCCGGAATGACAAGGATTTCTTGCCGTAATTTTAACATATTTGGATACCTAGAGTGGCCAATCTTTTATTTGAGAAAATACCTTCCATGCATCTTTCATAGGGATTTTTTCTCCATTTAAATGAAGAAAATCAATAAATTTATACAATTTAGTTTTGTATGTTGCAATGTCAAACAATGGTACATTCGGACACCTTCATTGCATAGTCTATGCTACAAATGTGAAAATAGTCTTCCAAGCCATTGTTTTGCATTAGTTTCTCTCACATATAGATCTGATGGATAGTGGCAAGGGATAAACAATCTTGCTGCATTAAAGAGATGAAGATCTAGGAATCTTGAATTGAAGCTCTCAATCAATACTTGGACATAATTCCTTGTAAGTTGTATGTAACTATCAAGGGAGCCATCGATACTTTTTGCTATCGGTTGTGACATGTGCTCATCCTAGATTGGAATATATAACAAATCATGTATGTGTGTAATCCCCTCTTTCTCAACATTTTCAAGGAATCCATCTCTAGAGTTTTATAAGAATTTACTAAGATGCGTTGCACCATCTGCAAAAGAATCTAGCCTACAAAAATACCTCTTAAGAGTATTTAATGTATGGTCAATAGCTATTCCAAGTGTGGTGACATCTACATTATCTTCTTGGAATTTTTTGTTTAGTTTATTCAATTCTATCAAAACATCAACAAGCATATTTAGACAGAATTGAACTCAGAAAATCCTTGCCTTATGATACCATGAATTTTTTCTTTCATTTTCCACATGCTCAAAATTGCAGGCATAAATGCAACAAGCCTTTCAACTACCCATCCCCTAGATAACCATCGAATCCCACAAATTTTAAGAAATTGTAAGGATTCCAATTCCATTACTTCTAGTTAAGAAATGAGTTCATTATTTCTCTTTGCTGAATTTCCAAGCCACGAGTACACCTTATTTTCTAATTTTTAAACAAACAAGAATTCCAGTATCTTTTTTGAAGCATTTGATGCTGCAAGTGCATCGCGACGTGCGATGCAATGAGTACCAGTAAAATTTGGTAAATCATTTTTAACAACATGACAAATCCTTTCTCACTCCCTACCATAGATGAAGCACCATAAGTAGAAATGGCTATTAGTTTTTCATTTTTCAGCTGCCTTGTTTCTTTTAGACTCATGAATGTATCATAAATTGTTTTTCCTTTTCCATCAGGGGCAGTGATAAGTTTCAAAAATTGTGATATTGGAGGCCCTAAGCCTCCCAAGTCCAAGTAAGTAGAATACACAACAAGATGTTGTTCCAAACTATTATCTATGCTTTCATCCAACATTATAGAAAAAAATGATTGTCCAACTTTTTTTTTAGATTGAATCTCTTCAAGGTAATTTGAGATATAATCAATAAATTATGTGGCAGCCTTCCTATTAAAATAGGAACGATAATCTAGTTGACTAGGGATGTTTGGAGTCTCAAGTGCATATGAAGTTGACAAAGATATTCGTAAGTAGCAATTGCAATATCTTTTTTTGTAATAAAATATGCTAATTTCATTTTGGTTATCACCTTGTCCTTGTTGGCATCATTAATACGCATAATTTGTTCTCGAATGGACTTTGTCAATCTTTGAGTTTCATACAAATTTTTTTGAATTGATGTTTTATGAGTAAATGCTTTTGAACGAGTTGCCGTGACATCATACTGAATTGTCTTACATCTAGTGCCAATACCACATGGACCTTGAGCTTTGTATTTCTTGGAGAGATTGCATTTCATGTGAGTAAGGACATTGACAACATTAATTGCATAGACCCAGGGGTGTTTGATCCTCCAATCTTCTTGAAATTCATGTTTCCATGAGGTCTTCCTTTTCCTCTCACTACTACAACCACCCTCTTGATGACCAAACATTTCTAAATCGTCAACAAGTTCTTCATCTATGTCTTCATTAGATTCATCATTCAATTTAGGTATATCATTCAAGTCAGGTATATCATTCAAGTTAGGTATATATGGAATATCATCAGCATTAGAGAGTTTCGACATTGTAGAACAACCATAAAATTTGTCTAAAGTCGGTTTCCCCTTATTTTTGGGAGGCATTTCTAGTGAAACTATATACCTATAAACAAAACAATAATAATAAAAAACATGTTTTAAGCAAGGGTAAAAGGGATAAACCACAATGACAATTCCACAATAATATTGTTATTGATATAAATTAGTTGAATAAGCAAAGAAAAAACAATCATTTTACTTCAAATGGAATATTTAATCTAAAATGACAACGACAGAAACATAGAAACAACTAGTACCCTTCAAAATGAATGATAAATTATACATGTTTGAACATAATTTTTTAAACTAAGATAATATGTACATACAAACACACTTGAAATATTGTTACAACTTTTTGAATTTGCCTGTTTTATTAAACGGCTGAATTTTTTGGTAGAACGTCAAAATGACTCTTTAATTTTTCATGAAAACGTCATTATGCCTCTAAACAATGTTGGAATCCAAAAGGTTCATTAGTGTCCACCTAGAATGCTGGCATGGTGGCACAGTGGAACCATCCATGTGAATTTTGAAATATTAAATGTCCATTACAATTTGCCATGGCCCATTTGTTAATGGCAGTGAATGCCATTGAATGTCGTTGTGTGAACATTGATTCAAAATTTTTTGGTATTTGGTGTACTATGTATCAGTATGTGTTGAAGCTTGAATCACTCTCGACGCTGATAAACATATGCACTATGCAACATGCTAATAGTTTGCAGCTACCATTTTTGTGCTCCCCCTATGGTTTCATACTTCGTGAGAGGGTTGTGGATCAGGTGACTGAGGAGTCTGAGCTGGTTAATTCTCCATCTCCTCAGCTCAAGCCATGGTAGTTTTCTGAGTTGAAAGGGCAATATGGAAAAATCTTGCTACTATGGTTGTATGTACCAACTCAAAATCCTCTTTGCCACTACTACTCTCTAAGCCTCATTCATAAGATCATTAATATTTATGTCAGTTTCACTCTCAAGGATGAATTCCATGATTCCTCACACTTGGCAGGGTAATACTTCTGATGTATGTTCATTGTTGTTAAGTGTCCTCAAGCTAGCAATTGATTAAAGTCCGGTTGCACTTGTTCCATCTTAGTGTCAAATCTGATAGCTTAACATGTCAACAAGATTCTAACTACTACAAACTGAAATTCTAAACAATCCAATGACTTTTGGCTTAGCATGTCTACAAGATATGAAAGATAAAGAAATACAAATAAGGGAATGTATGATGGTATTTCAAATACATCATTCCAAAATACAATAATACAAAAACCACTAAAACCACCCCATACTATCACATTATATTGCATTCAAAGTCAAATCTATGTTAGGAGGAGATAGGAATTCATAAAGAAAATGTGAATGTTATGGGTGAATCCTTGTTCAAGTGATCAAAATCTAGAGATTAAGGAGAGATTATGAAAAAAAACTACATTGCACTTGCAAAGATTAAAATTGGAGCTCCATAAAAAGTCCAACTAATAATGTAGCTTTATAAGTTTTCTAGTTTAGTAAAACTTCCATTAGAAAAGGCAATACACAAATTCATAAGAAATATAGAAAAGAAGAGAGTTCTAAAAGATCACTGGCACTAAAAGTGGTAAGTGTTTATGTAAACATCTGAAAATCATCAATGGAAAAACGATGAGATTTGTTTTTGTAATTCATGGCTGGTGTTCATCAATCACCAATATTTATGCCAATGGGGTTTCCATTCAGCAGTAAAGATGGCAGTATGTCAAGCCACCCACCAAGGTCAATTCCCATGAAGACATAATTAATAAGGGTCTGGTGCAATTCCTTGGTGATTTTGAATCTTGAAAGAAGAATGACACCCTGTCACAACAACTTAGCAGAACACAAGTGATTATGTTCATTGGTTTTTCTCCCAGGGGCCTGCTTTTCCCATGTAAACAGGACACTTGTGGTGCCCAACCGCTTTGGGAAAATTGTTATAGTTCTCTTTGAGCTTAAGGGAAGTACTTCAAAAAAATAACAATGTTTATAGATATAAACATAAACAATTGAAGTGTTAGAAATAGATTGAATTATAGTGCACATGCCCCAATTTTGAAAAAATAATATTATCATATTTGATTTTATTTCAAGACAATATGTTCAATTTTATGGTAAGTTGTAATTGATGACTCAGCAGAGTCAAGGATGTTGAATGTAATTCTAAATATTTTAATTATAAATAAATAAAAGTGGAGACAACAGCTTGGGAGAGCTGTTAAAAGAGTGTTTACTGGTCAAGTTGGTGGAGGAGACTGGGTGGAGAGCAAATAGACAAGTGGCAGCATCCTCAAACACTTCCAATGTTGTAGGTGGAAACCTCCCTACATTTTGGGTCATGATCCCCCAAGAAAGTGGGATTAGAGCAGGTGGCTCAATTAATGACAACTAACCCAAAAAGACCTAGGCAATCTTAATAAAAATGCCCATTGAAGAGAGCTGGGGCTACTCATTTTCCAAGGAGAGAATCACTCAGGTGAATGTACTTCAAAGGATTTCATTGGGAAGGGAATTTGTGGAAGGTGTTTGAGGGGTAAACTGCAGAAAGTGATCTAGTGCAGCTTTTCAGTTGAAGGATATTACTGCTGAGTGTAGAGTGATTATTGAGTCATTGGACTAGTATTTGGTTGCTTGCTCCACTAGTTCTCAGCCAAGGAGACCAAGAACAGTCTCGGGGGTCCTGAGAAGATGTTGTTTGAGCGCTCTCTAGGAGTTGGTAGGGAGGAACGGCCTCCCAACGCTGTTGTTGTCCAGCTTAAACATGTTCTACAGTCTTTTATTTTACCGTGTTAAAATTTTATATCCGAGACTGAATGATTAAATGTTTTGTAGTGAACTGATAGAGATTGTAATCCTTTAGTTATTTGAAATATTGAATTTGTAATTGATGAAAAATAATCCTAACCTGTGTTTTTCCACGTCTGGAATGGACCGGACCATACTCTAGCACATGCAGTATATTCTAAAATAGATGAAGGATATGATAGAAATATGGATTGAATAGAGTTATTATGTATTTCAGAATAATGGAATAATTTATTTATGCATATAGTTGTTTTTAGGAAAGAATATTAACCTGTCTAGTTAAGTTTATTGTTTAAACCAGACTGTTATAATAAGAATGCTAGCAAATAAATAATCATAATACTTTACAGATAATAGGTTTATTTCTTAAACAAGTTGTTACAGTGAATAGGTTATTATTCTTATACAAAACTTTATTCTGTAAAATTATACTAGTAACCTGTAACAGCGGTAAAAGAATCAACTTAGATGAAGCACTCATTTATTTCTATGAAGAAAGAATAAATGTTGTTTTACATTGTTTATTTTATTGTTCATATTATCTAACTATATAGAAGGGTGATTCCATGAAGATGGGTAACACTTTTTGGCCAAATTTGGCGATGAAAACCTGATTTTTTACTCATGTGCTAGATAGAAGCCCTCAAAAC
>LPNX010178340.1:0-15492 GCA_001517045.1 Pseudotsuga menziesii
TATATATATAATAAATTGATTTAATTTTTTGTTTTAGTTTTTAAAAATGAGAGTGTAATATATTTATGTTGATAAGAATTTTTATTTGAGATTTTGGGTGAACAAGTACCTATGTTTTTTCTAGATTGCACGACTATAAAATAAGTGTACTATCGAGATTGAATTTATGGAAATAGTTATAAATTCAATATAAACAATTATTAAAAAAGAATATAAAAAAAGAGATGCATGGCTAAGTGGTAGCTCATGCATGGATAAATCCTATCTCATTAGTGAACAACACATAGTTTGTGAGAGATAACTGATTTAACTAGAATAAAATGATAATTTATTAGTGGCACTTAACTTGCCACCTACAGGTGTTCACCAACTACAAGTTAAGTGGTTGTACCAGTTACATTAAGTATATGAAATATTTTTTTAATAAATGATATATAATAAAATTAATGAAAGTTTTTAATAAATGATGATCATTGGTTATTAATTAGGGACACTACTAAATGTATGATAACCACCTCCAAAACTTCACGAATAATCTTCTTAATTTCATTATATTTAGAGAAAAAGGTATTATAAGAAGCACATTTGGTGGTTTACTGGATAGGATCGAAGGAATACCATGATCATGCTCTCTTCCTAAAGAAAAAAAATGTGTGAGTGTCTCACCATTTTGGGAATCCAATTCCATGCTTTTAATTTGATATTTACACTTTTCTAATATATATTTGAAGAGATTTAAGTTCAAAATTAATTAAAATAATATTCATCTTTCACAAATTAGCAAACTCTTATATTTATTTGCTTAGTCACTAGAGTCATCATTGACATATAAGATCAAGTTCATTAACATGATTCTCAATATCACTACCAACAAAGTATCAGCTTAGAAAATGATCTTCTTTACTAAATATAAATAGTAAATGTTAAAATATAGAAGAAAAATTTAAAAATTTAAAAAACAACACAAATATCATTCCCCCAGTCCAATACAATAAATATAGCACGCACACATAATTTATGTAGCATAAATTTTACCATTGAAATGATCTAAGTTGGGGAGGATGGTAACGTTGAAATTGTCATTATCAAAATTAAACTTATCAAAGTTATCAATCGAATTATTATTATTAGCAAACTAGCAATCATAACTTAAAAATTAGGATTTCTAGTGTTAGACACTTTAAAATCATTACAACATGGGGTTTGTTTCTAGTGTCACAATATTTAGAATAGTTACAATTTTATCATTAGATAGTTAATTATATAACTTTGTTGACTATTTTCATCACATTATTGTCATTGGCAAGAAGTGGATTTTGAGTAGAATAGGTTTTGTGTAATCATTGGAATTGCCATTATTAAAATAATTGGAATTTTCATCACCAACTAAATCTATAAGTGCACGGATTATTTTTTTTCCATTTCTATCACCACCAATGGTATATATTTTAAATAATGCAACCTAGATATTATTAAAGTTGCCTAGATTTATTCTGAAGAAAAAATCTACAAGAACTTTGGAACTTTTTTTTATCAAAGACAGTTTAAAATATTGTATTAAAAAATATTCAACAAAGACTTTGTAACCTCTTTTTTAACCAAAAAAAAAGTTTAAATAATTATATTAAAAAATATTTCAACAAAGCTAAACAATGTTAGGTTCTGCTCAAAATTTTGAGTAAGCTAACACAAATATATTATATCTAGTTAAGTATATCCTACATAAGGTGTTGAGAACCAAAAAAAAAATATAGAATGTTTTTAAGAATAAATTAAAGATGAGCACAATTTATCACGAAACCACCTTCGATGTGGTTCAAATGTAGTGATCCTTTCATGTGGATATCTATGCCATCGTGAGGTTGATGATGAATATATTCTTCTTTTTATTCTATCTAGACTGAACCAACTGAAGTATTCATATCATCTACCAAACAAGATGAATCCTTGCTAAGCAAGAGGACAATTTAGTTGAGCTTGGCACACTCTTCTTCCAAATCCTTAATTTGTCTTTTTTATTTAACTAGAATATCCATGATTATTGCAGTATTAGTGTTTGCTGATGTTAAAGATAATATTAATTCATTTTGGTTATTTAAAATATATAGATTCTATTACCATTAATTCTATTCTTTATATCATGAAGAATATTCTAATCTCCTTATGCTTCTTTAATAATTTTGGGCATGGTGTTTTATGTTTCCTCCTAACATGTTCAATTTCCTTTTAAAATAAGTTCTCACTAAAGAAACTAATAGTTTAATAATAGTTTAATAGGTGTAAATTTGTCTCCATCATTTTTATTTAAATAATAGGATTAAAACATATACAAAATTACTAGGTTGTCCTTCCAAATTAAGGGAGAAAAAATAATTATTGAATCCATTCCTATAACTCATATGAATCCAAGATCTCAATCCACTAATTCACAAAGAAAATTCTAGAAACTATTTATAAACATTTAAACCATTCAATAATAATGTTACCATGGTATAGCCACAATACACAAGAATCCCAAAGGAATAGTTTAAGCTAGGTAAAATGACCCTAGCTTTTCTAGTTGACTAGATATCCTTATCTATAAGGGATTTCAATTGGGATAAGATGAGCTAAGATTGGAAAAATATTCCTTGACCACCAGAGGTTAGCCAAACAATTAAAGCACTAGTTTTCAAAGAGTAGCTAATCAACAAATAAACTCTAATAACCACCTAAAACCAATCTAAGATCTAGTAAGAAATTTTATATGTTCTCCTACTCATAACTTCTTAAACCTAAAGATTCTGAGGCATCGAAGAATGGGAGGATTCGTGGGGCATGAATGCATATGAAAAATATGAGAGAAAACATATAAAATTTGATATGTCTTTAAAACAAAAGAATGAGAATGATTTCGTTTATCTAAGTTATTACTAAACACTACAAAATGTGACTATAATAATGTAAGTTCACCTAAAAATTAGAGGACTAGTTTTTATTCATTAATAAGGTTGGTGGTTTTTTATTTTAAAAGAAGTCCAAATTTTATATAATAAATGTTAATCTTGAAATAAATTTTAATCATTGAAACTTTTAGAAATTCTTAATATTTTTTTATAAAATCCCAATCCAATATAAACATCACAATAAGCATACATACCCTTATATTTAATCTTTAAAATTTTGAATTAAGTTTGTCTTAATTGGATCTTATTAAAAAATGTGTAACTATTCTTTTATAAGATCAAATTTTGAAATAAATCCTAAACATTTTTTATCTTGTTAATCGTATTGTAGTTGAAAAGGCATAGAAAAAACAGAATTTACATACATACAAGTTAATGATGAAAAAAATTGATTATTAAAAAAAATGAATTGAATAGTATGCTCAAGAGTATAAAGCCTTAATAAAGTTTAAAACAGAAAATATGTATAAATAATTGAAGAAATGTTTTATTTTTTTAATTTCCATTAGAATCATGCCAAAAAAACCAAACCCTTCAAAAAATAAATTGCTTTCAACACTAACATGGGTAAAATGACAAGAAAAACCAAACTCTTTGAAAAAATAAAGTGCTTTCAACACTAACATTGGTAAAATGAATGAGAAAAGCAAATCTGTTTACTTCAAAATGAAAAAGATATGATAAATCTGATAAGTAATAAGTCTCAATTGCTATACTATTTGAAACTAGTCATTGTTTCATACAAAGAGTTAAGTTGCACAAAGAAGAGTTTAACGCTAGGCTGTTGATGTTGAACCATTCAATCTGTCAAATGTAATAACATTAGTTATCACCTTCATATAAAACTAATTAAAGTTGTAATTGTATATTAATATCGTAACATTAATTTATACAACTATAACTTAACCCAACAAAAAATATATATGAATACAATCTTTTCAAGAGATGTCAACATTTACAAACTATGAATACAATCCTTTCCAGAGATCTCACCTACCACAACTGTCTAAGGGACATGAACAAGGAATCCTTAAAAAATACGAAAACATTTGTTATTGGAATAAGGTTTTAAGGGAAGGTGGAAGCATAAGATAAAATTGAACTTAAATCTATTATGGAAATGAGTTTGGAAAAAAATTATTAGACTCTATAAAAGTAATTTGAAACAAACATATGCCCAAATTTGGAAACGATTCAAAGTTCTAATTTAATAACTAATATTATATCAGAAGCTAGATTTAAATTAAAAAATTCTACATTCAGCCAGATCTGTGAATGTAAGTAAATACAAAGTAAATGGATCTATACAGGCTTGCTGAACTGTCAAGCATACTCAAGATCAAGATTGAACAGAAAACATTTTCAGAATGCTTTAGAGATTGAGCGGTCAAGTTGAATATTAACATAATGGGAATGGGGAAAACAAAACAAAAAATGGTTTTAAAATAAATCTGAATGCATGCTCTTGGTTACCGAATTGGGACTGCATGATTTTTAATTTGTATTTTTGCAGGGGCTTGGTAATATGAATGCTTGAATTCTTTTTAGTTTTGCATGTTGATGGATAACCAATATTTCCCTGTCTAATAATAATAATGCAAAACAAAATCAGCTAGATGTGACCAGATCTAACCTGATCGGCTTTCGCTTGCTGAGATGCTAGTGTTGGATGGATCTAATTGAGAAGATATTTGCGAGGTCAATCCGAAACCAAGTTGAGATAATTCTCTCCCCGCTGATCGGTTAGACTGTGGCTAGATTTGTGTTTCACTGTCTTCAATCAAATCGTCAGATCCTCTGTTGTGCCAGTTAGACTGTGGCTGCATTTGTGCTTCTGTCTCTTCGTTAAAATCGTCAGATCCTCCATTGTGCCAGTTAGACCCTGTCTGCATTTTTTCTTCACTCGCTTCAGTAAAATCGTCAGATCCTCCATTGTGCTGGTTAGACTGTGGCTGCATTTGTGCTTCTGTCTCTTCGTTAAAATCGCCAGATCCTCCGTTGTGCCAGTTAGACCCTGGATGCATTTGTTCTTCACTCTCTTAAGTAAAATCGTGAGATCCTCTGTTGTTCCTGTTATACTGTGGCTGCATTTGTGCTTCAGTCTCTTCATTAAAATCGTCAGACCCTTTGGTAGGCCAATATTCCATTGCAACATGCGGCCAATTCGTACAGTTTGTACACTTCTCAAAAATGAAGTCAGATTCTGGAATTATTGCCCAAACTTTAAGATTAGGTATGGGTGTCCTTGTCCTTCAATCGAACATTCGATATTTACTAAAATATTTCGAAAATTTATTTAATTCAAATCAGCATCACTAACAGCTGATATTTCTGAGGCATTCATCCAGTAGAATCGATAACTCAAATTATTTAATAGTAACTAGCTCGGTGATTCATAATTTCTTTGATCATAGAAATATAACTTTAAAGAAAACTAATTAATTCTCTTCTTTAGGTCTGATAGACCAAAGTTTGGTCTGAGGGGACATTAACCATCATCATCATCATCGTCATCGTCATCACAAATATAAAATATTTTGCATGCACGCTTATGTATCATAAATGATGCATACTGTGTGTATGGTATATTTGGATTTTGATATATAAATATTAAATTTTAATATTGATATTTAGAATGTTTAATACTGCAATATTGATATTCACAATGTTTGATACTTTAAAAGTACTGTAGATATTATATATTAAATTTTTATTTTTATTTTTAGAAATGATAATGTAATTTATTTGTATTTATATGTGTTTTATTTGAGATTTTGGAGTGGAGAAGTGTTTATGCTTTATCTAGATTTCATGAGTATAAAATAATTGTACTGCTCATATTAATTTTATGGCACTCATTACAAAGAATATAAAAAATAGTTGATGCATGGATAACTCCTTAAGGCTAGAATAAATAATTGATAACTTATTATTTACACTTAACTTGTAACCTATAGGTGAACAATAAGACGAGAACAATTAATTCATAACTTATTGGTGGCACTTAACTTATAATCTATAGGTGTTAACAAGCCATGAGTTAAGTGGTTGTTTTAGTTACATTATATATATGAATAAAAACATTTTATGAATGATATATAATAAAATGAATGAAATTTTTTAATAATGATATATATAATAAAACGAAATTTTGCTAGGAATTATTTTTGAAATGTTAAATGAATGTTTTTTAATTAATTTTAAATGTGACATTATAAATGGAGTTGCAAGTTTATTATGATTTGGTGTTATTCATAGCTAAGGTAGAGTTTAGTGAAAAACATTGCACCTTGAAGTTTATATCCGAGCTCATCAATAATTTGAGTTGAGAAATTTTCCTTGTCCTTAATTGTTAGTTTATTGGAGCATGAATGTTTTGGAACATTTACCACAAGAATTATTTTTTTAGGACGATGATCAAAGGTGATGAATTAGGGTTAGTATTATGACGTATGATAGCCTCGAAAGTTTTATAAATAATCTTATTAATTCCATTATCTTTGGAGAAAAAGGTGTTTATAAGGATGCACATTTGGTGGTTGACAACATAGGATCGGAGGAATACCATGATCATGTTCTCATTATTAAGAAGATAAAATTGTAAGGTTTGGCCCTTTTGGGAATCCAATTCCACTCTGTTTAATTTGATACTCATACTTTTGTAACATAGATTTGAAGAGATTTAAGTCCAATTTGATGAAAATAATATTCATCCTTCACAAGTAATTAACTAGCAAACTCATATATTTGTTTCATTAGTCACTAAGATCATTGAATAGATACTCATATAGGATCAAGTTGATTAATTCCAGTTTCATTATTTGGAAGAAAGAGAGTATCAACATAGGAAAATATAATTAGTAAATCTTGACATATAGAAAACAAATTTAAAAAAAAAATTAAAAACAACACAAAATGTGTCTTCTTATGATGTCTAATTAATCTTATCAAAGAACAATATATATTCCCTCAACCATAGTGCCCATGATTTCAACAATGTTCTATGTCTAGCATATATAAAACACTTATCTTTTTTAATCCAATGCATATAGTTAACACATAATTTATGTACCATAAATTTTACCACTCAAATGATCTAACTTAGGGAGTATGGTTGCATTGAAATTGTCATTATCAAAATTAGAAATATGAGAGTTATCATTGGAATTATTATCATTAACAAATTTTCGATCATTGTCTAAAAAAAGAAAGGAGGATTTAGAATGTTAGACTCTTTAAAATCCTTACAACCTACATCACCAACTAAATCAATAAATTTGTTGATCTTTTTTTTAGCAATGCCATTACTATCATTACAATTATCCACATTCATTACAATTCTATCATTATATAGTTAATTATATAACTATGTTGAATACTTCCATCACATTGTTGTCATGGGCATGAAGTGGATTTTGAGTAGAATAGGTTATGTGTAATCATTGGAATTGTCATAATCAAAACCATTCGAATTATCATCACCAAAATTATCATCACCACTAAATATGTAGTACTCATTATTTATTTTCCATTTCTATCACCACTAATGGTGTTTATTGTACTCAACACTATATATTTGAAAAAATGCAACCCACATATTTTTAGAGTTACTTAGATTTTCTCTTAAGGAAAAAACTACATGGATTTTGTACTTTTTTCCAAGAAAAACTTAAAGAATTATATTAAAAAATATTTAAAATAAGATAATAAATTCTATAATACAATATATAACTATGGATTCTCAAAAGTTTCTGCTCAAAGTTTCTAGCAAGCTAACACAAATGTACTATGTCTATTTTTTTATAAAACATGTACGATTACATCTAGTCAAGTATATTCTACAAAAGGTGTTGAGAAGCATAATATAATTAAAGAAATTTTTTAAGAAAAAATTGAAGATGAGCACACTTTCTCAAGCTATCAACATGGACATGGTTGAAAGGTAGTGAGTTTTGCATGTTGATCTCCATGTCATCTATTGATGATGAATCTATTGTTCTTTGCATTCAATCGGGATTGATCATAGAGAGGTATTCATATGATGTACCAAATAAAAGGAATCATTATTACACTCTTCTTCCAAACCCTAAATCCTCATTTTTTTATTTAACTAGAATATCCATGATTATGGCACGGATTGGTGATGCTCAAGATAATATTAATTCATTGTAGTGATTTAAAGTATAAAGTTTCTATTACCATTAATTAAATCCTCTTGTATTGAGAAGAATATTCTAATCTCCTTATTCCCCTCAAAGAATTTTGTCCATGGTTTTCCATGTTGGCTACTAACAGATTCAATTTCCTTTTAAACCAGTTCCCAATAAATACAATAGTTTATTAGGTGGACTCAATTAGGCTTCCCATTTTTGCTTTACTTAATGGGCTTAAAATGTAAACAAAATTACAAGGTTCTCCTTCCAAATGTGTGGAGAAAAATTAATTGTTCAATACATTCCTATAGCTCATACGTAGCTCATATCACTCCAACTTGAAATGACCTCTTCTTGGTTTCCTCCAAGTTCTCAATCTACTAGTTCACAAGGGAAATTTTAAAAACTGTTTCTCAACATTTAAACTATCCCATAGCAGTTTTACCATGGAGTAATCACACAATACAAAATAATCCCAAAGGAATAGTTTAAATGAGGTAAAATGACCCTAGCTTTTCTATTTGACTAGATATCATAATCCATAGGGTAAATTCCAAGTGGGATAAGAAAATATTACTGACATACCTTGAACTTTGTCTCAGGGTGTGTGCAAGAAGTTGGGGGTCTCTTTTGGCGCGTTAGATGCAATACAAAACTGAAAAAACAGACATCCATCAACTTGCATGGATATTTAGGGACACTTGCACAATGAATCTTACGAAATTGAATGACCTTTCCAAATATATAATTTTTTTCTACTAAAAATGTTGTTAACTATATAAAGTTAGATATTTTTTAACGGGCACTTTTGATTTTTGCGACAAATTATAAGGTATATGTTTTTGTGGGTGTAGAGTCTGAGTGTCTAAATGATGGAATAAACTTACAAAAACCGTTATACATTTAGAGAACATATAGTACTAGTGCACGACTATTTTATCAATAATAAAAATAATATGTTTAAATTTGCTTTTAATTATCTAAGAGATCAAACCTTGAAAATGGTACGTCAATTATGGGTGTAGTGTTTGAATGTCTTAATGCAATTATTTGGAAGTGGGTTTTTGATAGCATGTAGAGGTTGGTCTTATTTAGTGCACCATACATTTTTTTAGATGGTTGAGAAATGAAAGAGATATGGAAAAAACACTAACAGTGTGTTTTTTAAGTTGATGAGTGATGACAGAAGATAAATAACAAAAAAATAGAAAAAATTATGTATTCTTGTTAAAATTTACATATTTAGAATCTGCAAAAGAAACCATATTTGTTTCTAAAATCTCATAAAAAATGGAGGTGTGTAGCATAATCAGACGAACCGCTAAACACGAGCATATTGGAAATGTGGATATAATGTTGAATTAGCCATGGTTTATACTACTCCAAGGCATAGGCATGGTGAATCCAAAGAAAAGTACAAAGCAGACACATAGGCATAGGAATTCCATGAAAGCATTGGTGGAGGCACAGCCTTGTAATTTGGTGGGAGTTTTCTTTTTAATTTAACCAATACACGAGAGTGATTTGGTAAATCCAAAATGCATGCATGATTTATTATAGTACAAATGTGTGCCCATTTTATAAAACCATGTGCATGACCAACATTTTTTTTGTGGATAATTCAATTTTTTTATTTTTATTATTTTTTATTATTTTGTTAAGTAGAAACATTACAACATCTCCCCTATATTGTGTTGTTTTTCTCACGGACAATTTTTATGGCAGATAATTAAATTTTTTATTATTTAAAACCATGTGCAAAGCCTCTTAAGAACCCATGGTTTTATTGTACATGGTTTAGAAGGGCCTTACAAATGGTTTTAAAGCCATGTGCAAGGCCTCCTAAATAGCCCATGGTTTTGTTGTACATGGTTTAGGAGGTAGTTGCGAATGGTTTTAATACCATGTGCAAGGCCTCCTAAACAACCCATGATTTTAGGAGGGCCTTGCACATGGTTTTAAAACTATGTAGGGGTAGATGTTTTAATGTTTTTTCCTAACAAAATAAAAAATATTATATGCAGCCATAAATAGTATTAAATATTAATAATAAAAATATTATTTGTGGACCTTAAATAAAAAAAATGTGCATTTTGGTCTAAATCACATTAAAGCTGATAGTTGAGTGCAATACTTAAGAAGAGGTCTGCACCTCCAAAGATTTTATTCCTCTCGGCGCTTGATAGAGCCTAAGATTTGGATCTATGCTGGTTAATAAAAAATAAATTTTCTAATAGGCCAAAATAAATGTCGGTAACAAAAAAAATCTAATATGGGGGAGATGTTGTAATCTTCCTACCTAACAAAACAATAAAAAACAAAAAATTAATTATCCGTAAAAACATATGTGGGTCAAGAAGAAAACACAAAATTGAATTATCCCCCAAAAAATGTTGGCCTTGCACATGGTTTAAAACCATGTGTGCATGGTTTTAAAACCATGTGCAAGGCATTCTAAACGACCCATGGTTTAACTATACATGGTTTAAGAGGGGCTTGCAAATGTTTTTAAGACCATGTGCAAGGCCTCCTAAACAACCCATGATTGTAGGAGGGCCTTGCATATGGTTTTAAAATCATGTGGGGGGGAATAATGCAATGTTGTTAGTAACAAAATAAAAGATAATAAAAAATATAATATGTGAGTCATTAATAATATTAAATATTAATAATAATAAAATTATATGTGGACCTTAAATAAAATGATGTGTCTTTTGGTTTGAATCAAATCAATGGATGCCTAAGAAGAGGTTTGCACTTGGAGAGATTTGATCCATCTCTATGCTTGATAGAGCCTAGGAT
This sequence comes from Pseudotsuga menziesii, assembly GCA_001517045.1. NCBI lineage: Eukaryota > Viridiplantae > Streptophyta > Pinopsida > Pinales > Pinaceae > Pseudotsuga > Pseudotsuga menziesii. The sequence continues at coordinate 10,901 of LPNX010178340.1, forward strand.
TTGGCTCTATGTTGGTTAACATGACCTAAGCCAGACTTACATCAACTTTTAATTTTGGTGTATGAGACTTCTTGTTTCTAGGGAAAAGGGCTCCATGCTTTCTAGGGATGTATATAACCTGTCTCCTGCAAATTGAACATTTGGAATTTATAACTCTTTTGGAAGGAAAGACATGTTCTTAACTATTAATGCTATTAATGTTATAGAAATAAATAAAACAACTCAAATTTAATAATAATAAAATATTTATATGAAAATCATACCATCTCAACAATAAAGATCTCAAAGTAATGAATATAAAGGTCTCAAATTAATTAATTATTTTTTCTAAAGAAAAAATTTGTAAATATATATATTCACATGGCTCTAAATTGTCCATTCTCGCAATATCCCAGCCTCATAGATGATACATTTTAGATTCAGTCATAGCACTGAAACTACAAATTAATCATACGAGACCATACACAATAGATAAAAAAGGATCAACTCATATCATACAAAAAATCATACACTAAAAGTATTATACACCTCTCAAAAAATCTTCAAAACATAGAAATATCATGAATGAGTTCATCTACCATAATTCAGCTTTGATTCATCGTCATTAAGGTTCATCAAAATTTGCAAAAAGGATCTTCTTTCATGTTCGTCCTCATGTCATCAACATAAAGATAAGTCAGCAAAAACATTCATCATAGACCAGATCCTCTTCAGTTCATAGACTCATAATAGTCAAATTAATTAATATTATCTAGAGGTGCTAAAAATGTCTTAAAAAAATAAATATTAGTGTCTAAAAAAATAATATTTTGTAATATTAAATTAAAAAAATGTTGACGAGTTAAAAAAAAGTTCCCAAAAATAAATATTACTGTCTAAAAAAATTAATATTTTGTAATATTAAATTTAAAAAAATGTTAACGAGTTAAAAGAAAGTTCCCTTCAAAATTGGAGTTGAGTGGGAGTACTGGGACGAACAGCTCCTGTTTTAAGATGACGAGGACTTCCTTTCATAGAAAATATGAACGCCTTTTATTGTTCAACCTTTAATCACCATGCCTGCTGTGACAAAATGCACTAGATTATGTTCAGTAAATTTAAACTGCAAACTAATATGTTACTAAAATTAGCGTTGCATGTATATCTAACTCTCTTGCAACTTACTTGAGGAAATAGTTCATTATATTTTCTTCTATGTCGCAGCTATTTATTGTACGGAATTCTTGATTAGAATTGATGTCAGTATTTTCTACTGGACTGTAATTGATTCTGTAAAACCCTGAAGAAGAACTCATGTCATGAATGTTGTTACTCCTAGAAGAAGTACCCGCCCCATGAATATTGTTACTCCGAGAAGAAGAACCCGCCCCATAAATATTGTTACTCCTTGGTATTTGTCTACCCTGTGTACTTTCTAGCTCCACAATGAGCTGGGCAATTCGTGGTGAAGGTAAGTGAAAATTAGCAGCCTGAACGGAAGAAGGAAAGTTCAATTGTTGGAATTATGCTGATCCCTGCTATGAAACTTCTGAACCAAATATTCCTGAGTACAGATGATAACTAGATGGGCATTGAAAACCTGGACTGAAGCGGCATTCTCTGGCTACATTTTCTGATAACACAGGTTCTTGCTGAGGATAGTTTAGCTGCATGCCCCCAGCTCCAAGTGGATTTTGATAGAAATTGCTTTGTTGCTGGGTTTGCATTCCAGTAATGTATGATGGAACTGAAGAAGGTCCTAACTGAGAGTCTTGATTTTGGCTGGACAGTTTACAAAGAAAATAAAAACCATTTTCAGCAATCACTAAATTTGATAGTATAGGTTAAGAAAGGAATGAACAAATTTGGTTTAAAGATTATTACAATACGGTTGATTGAATGTGGCCTACTTTCTCCAGGAGCTCAAGAGCTTTTCTTTTTTCTTCATCTTTCTTTTCTGAATATTAAAAACACTGTTAATAAATTTTAATGACATAAAAATATATTGCATTGTTTGAGTATAGCCATAAATTGATAAACCTATTTTCATACAATATATATAAATTTTTTGTAGTGAATTATATTAACAGATTTAAATACAAATACACATCTATCCATTAATTGCATCTATCCACAAATTTGATTTAAAAATTAGTATATTACATTTCTCATCTAGATCAAATCACACGTCCATATGCACGTTGGATACATTTTGAAAAATGTTTTAAAATTGTCGTTAAAGGAGAAAAGTTTGGGAAGACCTTGACGATGGTGATTCATATGGCCTCCTGAAGCCTGAGATTTAACAAAATTATGTCGACAAAATCTGCATGGGTATCTTGAATTGGGATCTTCGTCTTTAGCCGATTCTGACTCTGATATTAGTTTTCTGTTTGTTAGTAAAATTGCAATATAGATTCTATTAAAGAAACAACAAAATAAACATAAGAATGTAATTATTTTCTAAATATATATCAACATAAAAAGCCGTTGAAACGAATCTCATACTTTAATATGTTAATATAAAACATATATATTAGGTGGCAAGATTTACACTCTATCAATACAATCCTTTCAAAAGATGTCACGGGCGATAAACACATGAAAAAAGAAATCCTTAGGAAAGTAGTAGCATACTATAAATTGGAACTTAAATAAGTTCTAGTAATGAGTTTCGCAAAAATAAATTAGACTTACTAGAAATCCTAGTAAAAAAATAAAGGTTAAACAGGTTGAGGAAAATGTTTAACAGGTTGAGAAGGAAGAATGTGCCTTTGGCTACGCTCCTGGTGCTTCTCCTTACTATCGAGAAGGAATAGCTACTACTCCCGAGTTCTGCTAAAGGTTCACTTTTAACATATACGAAGTTGAGATAATAAAAATCATACTGATAATAATATATGTCATAATTATTTAAAATGGTAACTACTATAGTTTTATTCATTGACCATTATAAATATCCATTATTTGATTTATTTTGAAAAATGGTCTAAGCTATCACATCTACCTTATCAATGACTTTATAAAAAATAAATAAAGATAAATACCAATTATTTGTAAATAACAATTAAATAAAATATTTTTTAAAAAAATAACTGAGATTTAAAAATAAGAGCTTAAAACCTTCAAAACACTATGAAATACATTACTCATCTATTCAAGATGATAGGAAAATGGTAACTTTATATGATATCTTATTTGATAAAACTATTAATTCAAAACTATATTATTATGCTTAATAATGCAACAGTGTCACTGCACAGAGAGCTCCTCCTTTCACTTAGGGAAGACACCCGACTTTATAAACAAATGTAATAAATGCTTTGAAAGGGACATCACTTGAGGTTAAAAATAATTATGTTCATCCATCCTAGATACAAGACTTTATACGAAAATTAATAAAACATTTGATATTTATTGGGAAATGAAACTATACAACATTTGGTTTATATTTTTTTAGTTCTTTAAACTAAAAAACTTTTTTTAATTCTTAATTAAGTGTGATTTTATTGTCATTTAAGAAAAAAACATAAGTTCTTATGTAAATTATCGAATAGGTAAGTAGATTTCAATATTTCACAATTGATCCCATAGCTCATAGCTAATGTTGAGACATAGCTCATAACTAATTTCATTGAAAGTATCATTTTGAAATAAAATTAAAAAAAATATAATAAATGGCTTAAGTAGATACAAGGTATTTAAATTTGGGAAGGATTTCAAGGTGTTTGCATCTCAGATGTATTTATGGAGGAAAATATTAATGGTCTCTCAAATGTATGCAAATCCTATATTATTGACATTCTTTTGGAATAATCAATATGACATGTTTATTTAATAATAAAAAAATCAAAAATTAATATAAAGAATGAATTTAACAATTAAAATTAGTACTTCTCTTCCAATCACCTTCTATTTTCTAAAAGTATTTTTTATTATGAATTAAAAACATTCAACATTGTTAAGAGTATAATAGTAAAAATACCTTACTCTAAAAATAAAGGGAGAAAATAGAAATTATATTGAGAGAGGTAAATGATGAAAAATGGAATTGCATAAAGACAACTTATTGATTAAAACTAGAAATCTTATAGAGATAGATTAATGATGATCTCTAAGCTAAAAATAAATAGTAAATATTAATTGAAGAGTAGAAATTGTGCAAATTATTTTTTATTATCAATGGAATTTTTTTAACATTGGTAAGATAGTATAGAAGTTTAAAAAGAAATCTAGAAAATATAAATTGCATGAAGATATGTTAATGATGAAAAGAGTCTATTAAATGAAAATAAATAAATCATAAAAGTTAATTATAAAATTTCTTAAAGAGTATTATTCTTCTTTATAAAACCTAGGAAAATTTAAGAAATAAAAACATAAGTATGTAGTTGAAAATATTATTATTTTTTTAATTTCCATTGTAATGGAGGGAAACCAAACCCGTTAGTTTAGTAACATTGGGAAAGTGAGACAAGCAAATTTATAATTAAAATGTATGTTTAATAATAATAAAAAAATTGAATGGAGAATGGTTAATAATGAATTCAATGTTAATAATAAAATGGATTGATTAAAGAAAAACTTAATGAGTAAAAATTATTTGAATAGTA
>LPNX010178340.1:16285-31140 GCA_001517045.1 Pseudotsuga menziesii
TTTTTTTAATTTCCATTAGAATCATGCCAAAAAAACCAAACCCTTTAAAAAATAAATTGCTTTCAACACTAACATGGGTAAAATGACAAGAAAAACAAAACCCTTTGAAAAAATAAAGTGCTTTCAACACTAACATTGGTAAAATGAATGAGAAAAGCAAATCTGTTTACTTCAAAATGAAAAAGATATGATAAATCTGATAAGTAATAAGTCTCAATCGCTATACCATTTGAAAGTAGTCATTGTTTCATACAAAGAGTTAAGTTGCACAAAGAAGAGTTTAACGCTAGGCTGTTGATGTTGAACCATTCAATCTGTCAAATGTAATAACATTAGTTATCACCTTCATATAAAACTAAGTAAAGTTGTAATTGTATATTAATATCGTAACACTAATTGATACAACTATAACTTAATCCAACAAAAAATATATATGAATACAATCTTTTCAAGAGATCTCAACATTTACAAACTATGAATACAATCCTTTCCAGAGATCTCACCTACCACAACTGTCTTGAGGACGTGAAGAAGAAATCCTCAAGAAATATGAAAACATTTGTTATTGGAATAAGGTTTTAAGGGAAGGTGGAAGCATAAGATAAAATTGAACTTAAATCTGTTATGGAAATGAGTTTGGAAAAAAATTATTAGACTCTATAAAAGTAATTTGAAATAAACATATGCCAAAAATATTGAAACGATTCAAAGTTCTAATTTAATAACTAATATTATATTAGAAGCTAGATTTAAATTAAAAAATTCTACATTCAGCGAGATCTGTGAATGTAAGTAAATACAAAGTAAATGGATCTATACAGGCTTGTTGAACTATCAAGCATACTCAGGATCAAGATTGAACAGAAAACATTTTCGGAATATTTTAGAGATTGAGCAATCAAGTTGAATAATAACATAATGGGAATGGGGAAAACAAAACAAAAAATGGTTTTAAAATAAATCTGAATGCATGCTCTTGGTTACCGAATTGGGACTGCATGATTTTTAATTTGTATTTTTGCAGGGGCTTGGTAATATGAATGTTTGAAGTCTTTGTAGTTTTGCATGTTGATGGATAACTAATATTTCCCTGCCTAATAATGATAATGCAAAACAAAATTAGCTAGATGTGACCAGATCTAACCTGATCGGCTTTCGCTTGCTGAGATGCCAGTGTTGGATGGATCTAATTGAGAAGATATTTGTGAGGTCAATCCAAAACCAAGTTGAGATAATTCTCTCCCCACTGACCGGTTATACTGTGGCTGGATTTGTGTTTCACTATCTTCAATCAAATCGTCAGATCCTCTGTTGTGCCAGTTAGACTGTGGATACATTTGTGGTTCTGTCTCTTTGTTAAAATCGTCATATCCTCCATTGTGCCGGTTAGACTGTGGCTACATTTGTGCTTCTGTCTCTTCGTTAAAATCGTTAGATCATCCATTGTGCCAGTTAGACCCTCACTGCATTTGTTCTTCACTCTCTTCAATAAAATCGTGAGATCCTCCATTGTGTCGGTTAGACTGTGGTTGCATTTGTGCTTCAATCTCTTCATTAAAATCGTCAGATCCTCTGGTAGGCCAATATTCCATTGTAACAAGCGGCCAATTCGTACAGTTCGTACACTTCTCAAAAAAGAAGTCGGATTCTGGAATTGTTACCCAAACTTTAAGAGTAGGTATGGGTGTCCTTGGCCTTCAATCGAACATTCGAGATTTACTACAATATTTCGAAAATTTATTTAATTCAAATCAGCATCACTAATAGCTGATATTTCCGAGGCATTCATCTGGTAGAATTGATAACTCAAATTATTTAATAGTAACTAGCTCGGTGCCTCATAATTTCTTTGAGCATAGAAATATAACTTTAAAGAAAACTAGTTAATTCTCTTCTTTAGGTCTGATAGACCAAAGTTTGATCTCAGGGGACGTTAACCATCATCATCATCATCATCATCACAAATATAAAATATTTTGCATGCACGCATATGTATCATAAATGATCCATACTGTGTGTATGGTATATTTGGAGTTTGATATATAAATATTAAATTTTAATATTGATGTTTAGAATGTTTAATACTGCAATATTGATATTCACAATGTTTGATACTTTAAAAGTACTGTAGATATTATATATTAAATTTTTAGTTTTATTTTTAGAAATGATAATGTAATTTATTTGTATTTATATGTGTTTTATTTGAGATTTTGGAGTGGAGAAGTATTTATTCTTTATCTAGATTTCATGAGTGTAAAATAACTGTACTACTCATATTAATTTTATGGCATTCATTACAAAGAATATAAAAAATAGTTGATGCATGGATAACTCCTTAAGGCTAGAATAAATAATTGATAACTTATTATTTACACTTAACTTGTAACCTATAGGCGAACAATAAGACGAGAACAATTAATTGATAACTTATTGGTGGCACTTAACTTATAATCTATAGGTGTTAACAAGCCACAAGTTAAGTGGTTGTTTTAGTTACATTATATATATGAATAAAAACTTTTTATGAGTGATATATAATAAAGTGAATGAAATTTTTAATAGTGATATATATTATAAAATGAAATTTTGCTAGGAATTATTTTTGAAATGTTAAATGAATGTTTTTTAATTAATTTTAAATGTGACATTATAAATGGAGTTGCAAGTTCATTATGATTTGGTGGTATTCATAGCTAAGGTAGAGTTTAGTGAAAAACATTTCACCTTGAAGTTTATATCTAAGCTCATCAATAATTTGAGGTGAGAAATTCTCCTTGTCCTTAATTGTTAGTTTATTGGAGCATGAATGTTTTGGAACATTTACCACAAGACTTATTTTTTTAGGACCATGATCAAAGGTGATGAATTAGGGTTAGTACTATGATGTATGATAGCCTCCAAAGTTTTATAAGTAATCTTATTAATTCCATTATCTTTTGAGAAAAAGGTGTTTATAAGGATGCACATTTGGTGGTTGACTACATAGGATCGGAGGAATACCATGATCATGTTCTCATTATGAAGAATATAAACTTGTAAGGTTTGGCCCTTTTGGGAATCAAATTCTACGCATTTTAATTTGATATTCATACTTTTGTAACATAGATTTGAAGAGATTTAAGTCCAATTTGATGAAAATAATATTCATCCTTCACAAGTAATTAACTAGAAAACTCATATATTCGTTTCATTAGTCACTAATATCATTGAATATATACTCATATAGGATCAAGTTCATTAATTCCATTTTCATTATTTGGAAGAAAGAGAGTATCAACATAGGAAAATACAATTAGTAAATGTTGACATATAGAAAACAAATTTAAAAAAAAATTAAAAACAACACAAAATGTGTCTTCTTATGATGTCTAATTAATCTTATCAAAGAAAAATATATATTCCCTCAATCATAGTGCCCATGATTTCAACAATGTTCTATGTCTAGCATATATAAAACACTTATCTTTTTGAATCCAATGCATATAGTTAACACATAATTTATGTACCATAAATTTTACCACACAAATGATCTAACTTAGGGAGGATGGTAGCATTGAAATTGTCATTATCAAAATTAGAAATATGAGAATTATCATTGGAATTATTATCATTAACAAATTTTCAATCATTGTCTAAAAAAAGAAAGGAGGATTTAGAATGTTATACTCTTTAAAATCCTTACAACCTACATCCCCAACTAAATCAATAAATTTGTTGATCTTTTTTTAGCAATGCCATTACTATCATTAGAATTATCCACATTCATTACAATTCGATCATTAGATAGTTAATTCTATAACTATGTTGAATACTTCCATCACATTGTTGTCATGGGCATGAGGTGAATTTTGAGTAGAATAGGTTATGTGTAATCATTGGAATTGTCATAATCAAAACCATTCGAATTATCATTACCAAAATTATCATCACCACTAAATCTGTAGCACTCATTATTTATTTTCCATTTCTATCACCACTAATGGTGTTTATTGTACTCAACACTATATATTTGAAAAAATGCAACCCACGTATTTTTTAGTGTTACTTAGATTTTCTCTTAAGGAAAAAACTACATGGATTTTGTACTTTTTTCCAAGAAAAACTTAAATAATTATATTAAAAAATATTTAAAATAAGCTAATAAATTCTATAATACAATAAATAACTATGGATTCTCAAAAGTTTCCGCTCAAAATTTCTAGCAAGCTAACACAAATGTACTATTTCTATTTTTTTATAAAACTTGTACGATTACATCTAATCAAGTATATTCTACAAAAGGTGTTGAGAAGCATAATAGAATTATAGAAATTTTTTAAGAATAAATTGAAGATGAGCACACTTTCTCAAGGCATCAACTTGGACATGGTTGAAAGGTAGTGAGTTTTGCATGTCGATCTCCATCTCATCTATTGATGATGAATCTATTGTTCTTTGCATTCAATCGAGATTGATCATAGAGAGGTATTCATATGATGTACCAAAGAAAAGGAATCATTATTACACTCTTCTTCCAAACCCTAAATCCTCATTTTTTTATTTAACTAGAATATCCATGATTATGGAACGGTTTGCTGATGCTCAAGATAATATTAATTCATTGTAGTGATTTAAAGTATAAAGTTTCTATTACCATTAATTAAATCCTCTTGTATTAATAATAATATTCTAATCTCCTTATGCCCCTCTAAGAATTGTGTCCATGGTTTTCCATGTTGGCTCCTAATAGATTCAATTTCGTTTTAAACCAATTCCCAATAAAGACAATAGTTTATTAGGTGGACTCAATTAGGCTTCCCATTTTTGCTTTACTTAATGGGCTTAAAATGTATACAAAATTACAAGGTTCTCATTCCAAATGTGTGGAGAAAAATTAATTGTTCAATACATTCCTATAGCTCATATCACTCCAACTTGAAATGACCTCTTGTTGGTTTCCTCGAAGTTCTCAATCTACTAGTTCACAAGGGAAATTTTAGAAACTGTTTCTCAACATTTAAACTACCCCATAGCAATTTTACCATGGAGTAATCACACAATACAAAATAATCCCAAAGGAATAGTTTAAATGAGGTAAAATGACCCAAGCTTTTCTATTTGACTAGATATCATAATCCATAGGGTATTCCAAGTGGGCTAAGAAAATATTTCTGACATACCTTGAAATATTGTCTTAGGGTGTGTGCAAGAAGTTGAGGGTCTCTTTTGGCACGTTAGATGCAATACAAAACTGAAAAAACAGACATCCATCAACTTGAATGGATATTTAGGGACACTTACACAATGAATCTTGTGATCAGTAAAAAACAAGAAAGGTATGAAATTGAATGAACTTTCCAAATATATAATTTTTTTCTATTGAAAATGTTGTTAACTATATAAATTTAGATATTTTTTAATGGGCACTTTTTATTTTTGTGACAAATTATAAGGTATATGTTTTTGTGGGTGCAGCGTCTGAGTGTCTAAATGATGGAATAAACTTACGAAAACCATTATACATATAGAAAACATATAGGACTAGTGCACGACTATTTTATCAATAATAAAAATAATACTTTTAAATTTTCTTTTAATTATCTAAGAGATCAAACCTTGAAAATGGTACGTCAATTGTGGGTGCAGCGTTTGAATGTCTTAATGCAATTATTTGGAAGTGGGTTTTTGATAGCATGTAGAGGTTGGTCTTATTTAGTGCACCATACATTTTTTTAAATGGTTGAGAAACGAAAGAGATATGGACAAAAGACTAACAGTGTGTTTTCTGTATTCTTGTTAAAATTTACATATTTAGAATCTGCAAAAGAAATCTCATAAAAGATGGAGGCGTGTAGCATAATCAGACGAACCACTAAATACGAGCATATTGGAAATGTGGATATAATGTTGAATTCGCCATGGTTTATACTACTCCAAGGCATAGGCATGTTGAATCTGAAGAAAAGTACAAAGAAGACACATAGGCATAGGAATTCCATGAAGGCATGGGTGGAGGCATGGCCTTGTAATTTGGTGGGAATTTTTTTTTTGAATTTAACCAATACATGAGCGTGATTTAGTAAATCCAAAACATGTGCGTGATTTATTATAATACAAATGTGTGCCCGTTTTATAAAATCCAAACGCATGTACATTGCGATTAACATAATTTTCATCATTATCATCAACACCATCGTCATCATCACCATCATCATCACCTTCATCATCACCTTCATCATCATCATCATAACCATCCTCGTCCTCATCATCACCATGATCATTGGTCATCACTCATCCTTACCATCACCATGATCATTGGTCATTGATCATCATCACCGTCCTCATCCTCATCATCACCATGATCATTGGTCATCAATCATCATCACCATCCTCATCCTCATCATGACCATGACCATTGATCATCGATCATCATCACCATCCTCATCCTCATCATGACCATGATCATTGGTCATCGATCATAATCATAAACATCTCCACGATCATTATCACCATCATGATCATCATCATCATCTTTATCATCTTCATCATCATCATCATCATCAACATCAACATCATCATCATCATCATCATGAACATGATCATCATCATCACCATCAACATCATCAACACCAACATCGTCGTCATCATCATCATCATCATCATCATCACCTTCATCATCATCATCAACATGATCATCATCATCAACAACATCATCATCATCATCACCATAAAGATCATCAACATCATCATCACTAGCGTTGTCATCATCATCATCATCAACATCATCGGCATCATCCTCATCCTCATCATCATAATCACCTTCATGATCATCATCATCACCATCAACATCATGAACATCATCATCACCATCATCATCATCACCATCATCATCATCATCATCATCATCGACATCATCATCATCATCATCATCAACATCAACAACATCATCGTCGTCGTCATCACCATCATCATCATTGCCATCATCGTCACCATCGTCACCATCCTCATCCTCCTCCTCATCATCATCATAAACATCTTTATCATCATCATCATTACCATCAGCAACTACATCACAATCCTCATCCTCATCATCACTATGATCATTGATCATCGATCATCATCATCAATACGCCATGATCGTCATGTTCATCATCATCTCCATCTTCATCATCATCATCATCTTCATCATCAACATCAACATAATCAACATCATCATCACCATCCTCATCATCAACATCAACATCATCAACATCATCATCACCAACGTCGTCATCATCATCGCCATCATCATCATGATCATCATCATCATCATCATCATCATCATCATCAACCTCATAATCAGCATCACCTTCCTCATCATCATCATCACCATCATGAACGTCATGATCACCATTGTCGTCATCATGATCAACATCATCATCATGATCATTATCATCATCATCATCTTCATCATCATCATCATCATCCTCGTCATCATCACCTTCCTCCTCCTCATCATAATCATCATCATCATCACCATCAACATCATGAACATCATCATCACCATTGTCGTCATCATCATCAACATAAACATCATCATCATCATCATCCTCATCATCATCATAACCTTCATCATCATCATCATCACCATCCTCATCCTCATCATCACCATGATCATTGGTCATCGATCATTGTCACCATCCTCATCCTCATTATGACCATGATCATTGGTCATCGATCATCATCACCATCCTCATCCTCATCATCACCGTGATCATTGATCATTGATCATCATCACTGTCCTCATCCTCATCATCACCATGATCATTGATCAGTGATCATCATGATCAACAGTACCATGATCATCATCATCATCATCTTCATCATCATCATCGTCATCATCATTATCATCAACATCAACATCATCATCAACATCATCATCATCATCACCATCAACATCATGAACATCATCATCACCAGTGTCATCATGATCATGATCATCATCATCATCATCAGCATTGTCATCATCCTCATCATCATCCTCATTATCATCATCATTATCATCACCTTCATCGTCATCATCAACATGATCATCATCATCACCATCAACATCATGAACATCATCATCACCAACGTCATCATCATCATCATCAACATCATCCTCATCATCCTCATCCTCATCATCATCCTCATCATCATCATCAACGTGATCATCATCATCAACATCAACATCATCAACATCATCATCACCAACTTCATCATCATCATCATCATCAACATCATCGTCATCATCCTCCTCCTCATCATCATGCTCATCATCATCATCATCATCATCATCACCATCAACATCATGAACATCATCAACACCATCGTCGTCATCATCATCATTATCAACATCATCCTCCTCCTCATCATCATCATCAACATCATCCTCCTCCTCCTCATCATCATCGCCATCATAATCACCATCGTCACCATCCTCATCCTCCTCCTCCTCATCATCATAAACATCTTCATCAGCATCATCATCATCATAAACATCCTCCTCCTCCTCCTCCTCATCATCATCACTATCAACATCATGAACATCATCATCACCATCCATTAGAGGAAATTTCAACTCAAAATGGGCCTTTTAACTTTTATTCAAATTCCATGTCATCATGTGTTAGCCATTGAAATTGCTTTAAATTTGGAATACCGTATAGGTCTTAAACACCTTTTTAATATAAATTTGGGGATAGGTATCATAAGAAAGACTACTTTTTTTGTTTGTATTTTTGAAATATATCATTGTGTTTTTACTTAAATTTCGATCGGGAGAGCTCATTGGATGTGGAATTAAATTTTGCATCCAACGAGCTCTCCCGATCGAAATTTGAGTAAAAACATAGGGAGATATGTCAAAAATACAACAAAAAAGTTTTTTTTTCTTTTCTTCCTCAAAAATTAATAAATATTATTTTATTATTTTAACTATTATTTTATTAATTAATTTTAGGAGGCCCATTTTGAGTTGAAATTTCCTCTAATGATCATCACCATCATCAACATCATCATCATCATCATCATCATCCTCATCATCATCATCATCACCTTCATCATCATCATCATCACCATCCTCATCCTCATCATCAGCATGATCATTGGTCATCGATCATCCTCACCATCCTCATCCTCCTCCTCGTAATCATCATCAACATCATCATCATCATCCTCAACATCATCATCATCCTCATCCTCATCATCATCTTCATCATCATCATGAGCATCAACATCATGAACATCATCATCACCATTGGCGTCATCATCATCAACTTCCTCCTCCTCCTCCTCCTCCTCATCATCCTCATCATCATCATCATCATCGCCATCATCATCATCATCGCCATCATCATCACCATCGTTACCATCCTCGTCCTCCTCCTCCTGATCATCATAAACATCTCTTCATCATCATCATCATCATCATCATCATCACCATCATCATTATCCTCATCCTCATCATCCTCCTCATCCTCATCCTCCTCCTCATCATCATCATAAACATCTTCATCATCATCATAAACATATTCCTGCTCCTCCTCCTCCTCATCATCACCATCAACATCATGAATATCATCATCACCATCGTTGTCATCATCATCAACATCAACATCATCATCATCATCATCATCATCATCCTCATCATCATCATCACCTTCATCATCATCACCATCACCATCCTCATTCTCATCATCACCATGATCATTGGTCATCGATCATCCTCACCATCCTCATCCTCATCATCATCATCATCAACATCATTGTCATCATCCTCATCCTCATCCTCATCCTCATCATCATCATCATCTTCATCATCATCATCACCATCAACATCATGAACAATATCATCGTCGTCGTCATTATCATCATCATCATCATCATCAACATCATGATCATCCACATCCACATCATCATCATCATCATTACCTTCATCATCATCGCCAACATGATCATCATCATCATCAACATGATCATCATCAATACCATCAACATCATGAACATCATCATCACCATCATTGTCATCATCGTCAACATCAACATCATCATCATCATCATCATCATCATCGTCCTCATCATCATCACCTTCATTATCATCATCATCACCATCCCCATCCTCATCATCACCATGATCATTGGTCATCGATCATCTTCACCATCCTCATCCTCATCATCACCATGATCATTGGTCATCAATCATCATCACCATCCTCATCCTCATCATCACCATGATCATTGATCATCGATCATCATCATCAACATCGCCATGATCATCATCATCATCATCTTCATCATCATCATCATCATCAACATCATCAACATGATCATCATCATCACCATCAACATCATGAACATCATCATCACCAGCGTCATCATCATCATCATCATCATCGTCATCATCATCATCATCACCGTCGTCGTCATCATCCTCATCCTCATCTTTATTGCCCTGAGCCCAGTATGGGAGAGATCTTGTAACGTGATGTAACGTTAGTACATTTGTAACATGTCGGCAAAAAATAATAGTGATAGTGAATATTATAGGAGAGATCTTGTAAAGCGATGTAAATTTAGTAACATTTGCAACATGTCCGCAAAAAATAATAGTGATACTAAATATTATGAGAGAGATTTTGTAACACAAAATAAAAAATAATATCACTTTCGTAAAGTTATTTTTATTAATAAAAAATAAATTTTCTAATAGGCCAAAATAAATGTCGGTAACAAAAACAATCTAATATGGGGGAGATGTTGTAATCTTCCTACCTAACAAAACAATAAAAAACAAAAATTTAATTATCCGTAAAAACGTATGTGGGTCAAGAAAAAAACACAAAATTGAATTATCCCCCAAAAAATGTTGGGCTTGCACATGGTTTAAAACCATGTGTGCATGGTTTTAAAACCATGTGCAATGCATTCTAAACAACCCATGGTTTAACTATACATGGTTTAAGAGGGGCTTGCAAATGTGCAAGGCCTCAGAAACAACCCATGATTGTAGGAGGGCCTTGCATATGGTTTTAAAATCATGTGGGGGGAAATAATGCAATGTTGTTAGCAACACAATAAAAGATAATAAAAAATATAATATGTTAGTCATAAATAATATTAAATATTAATAATAATAAAATTATATGTGGACCTTAAATAAAATGATGTGTCTTTTGGTTTGAATCAAATCAATGGATACCTAAGCAGAGGTTTGCACTTGGAGAGATTTGATCCATCTCGGCCATTGATAGAGCCTAGGATTTGGATCTACGTTGGTTAACATGACCTAAGCCAGACTTACATCAACTTTTAATTTTGGTGTATGAGACTTCTTGTTTCTAGGGAAAAGGGCTCCATGCTTTCTAGGGATGTATATAACCTGTCTCTTGCAAATTGAACAATTGGAATTTATAACTCTTTTGGAAGGAAACACATGTTCTTAACTATTAATCCTATTAATGTTATAGAAATAAATAAAACAAATCAAATTTAATAATAATAAAATATTTATGAAAATCATACCATCTCAACAATAAAGATCTCAAACTAATGAATATAAAGGTCTCAAATTAATTAATTTTTTTTCTAAAGAAAAAATTCGTAAATATATATATTCACATGGCTCTAAATTGTCTATTCTCGCAATATCCCAGCCTCATAGCCGATACATTTTAGATTCAGTCATAGCACCGAAACTACAAATTAATCATACGAGATCATACACAATAGATCATAATAGATCATACAAACATAGATAAAAAAGGATCAACTCATATCATACAAAAAATCATACACTAAAAGGATTATACACCTCTCAAAAAATATTCAAAACATAGAAATATCATGAATGAGTTCATCTATCATAATTCAGCTTTGATTCATCGTCGTTAAGGTTCATCAAAATTTGCAAAAAGGGTGTTCTTTCATGTTCATCCTCATTCCATCAACATAAAGATAAGTCAGCAAAAACATTCATCATAGACCAGATCCTCTTTAGTTCATAGACTCATAACAACCAAATTAATCAATATTATCTAGAGGTGCTAAAAATCTTTAAAAAAAATAAATATTAGTGTCTAAAAAAATAATATTTTTGTTAGAATAATTCGTCGGGATTATTGTAAATAGATAGGAATATGAATAGATAGGAAGGTGAAAAGGATGGTTTTCAACTGCCACATCTAATGTATAAATAATAGCTTTTGGCAATGTAATAAACATCAATCGGGAGTTATACCTAACAACTAGTATCAGAGCCAAGCTCCATAACTCCTGCCTACCAGTCTGCCTGCCATTCTCCTGCGTCCTCTGCCGGTTCAGCTCTGGCATATGCCCTTTGCGTCTTCCTGCCAGGAGACGTTTCAAAATTTCTGCCCGCAGTCTAGAATGTGCTAGTCTGGCATATTCTCTGCGTGCATGCGTTATTGAGATGTTTTACCAGTCCATTGTCATAAACCCTAAGAGACTGCGATCTGCGCCAGTCCATACTGTTGGAGAATGTGTTGAAGTTTGAGACTGTGTTTAACTGATATCTCACCACTGCCTTGAGAGACTGCATATTGATGCATTGAGTGACTGCACAATCCCTAATTTTCTGTTGATGCCATTTCTGTGAGCTGCGAACCCTAATTTTCTGTTGACTGCTGCGATTTTGGAATTGCTATGAATTCCTTCCTGGTTGAGTGTTTGCTGTGTTGAAGCTGTGAGTTTTAGTTATGACTGCTGCGTTTTACTTATTATTGGTACAGACTGCGTTGATATCTTTTGTGAAGACATTTTTACATAGCACTGCTCTCTAATCAGTTTGCTGAGGACGTTTCATTCTCTCCAGACTGCATGGGTTTCCCATCTCCATGGTGTCGCCGTCGAATAGTGAGCAACTTATCTGAGGATATGCCAGTCTTTGATATTGAAATTTTTGGCAGCACTTTCGATTTAAGCACTCTTTATGCTGTTGATATTTTAGTTGAGAATTCAGGCTTGAAGCAAGCTCGAAATCAAGTTCATAACTAGGAGCAAAGGGATTGATCTCTCTTGAATTTGAGAAGCTGGCACATTAAAGAAACCTAGCCCGAGTATGTCGTCTCCTCTTCCACGCTTCATGTCAATCTCTCTAATGTGAAAGGTACAATGATGAGGAAGAACGTGAATAGTTGTATATACTCTTGCTTTGCACGTTGATTGTGGACGTTCTCTCAATCTCGAAGCTACGACCTGACCGTTGTCAAGCGTAGAAACCCTAATCCGTGTTATCCATTGAAGTGACTATTTTCCTTTTTGCCAAGGCCCTCGCGTTGAAGAATAGGAACTGAAGCGTTGGTGTGGCTGCGTTGAAGACTGAGCATGAGCCTGCACATGAAGAGCCTGCGTATTGAAGAGGCCTGTGTTGGAGCTAGTTGTATATATGCAGCGTGGAGGATGATTACGTGGTATTGGCCTCAAAAATTGATCAGCTGGTGCTAAATTTCAAGCTCCGGACGGTTCTTTGGCTTTATAAAGAAGTTGCAGATTCTAAAATTGCACCTTGTGAAGGATGCCGGCTTGTATAGGTCAAGTTTTGTCCATGTGAAAGGTCTGAAACCTTAATGCATGCCTTCTTGAAACCGTGTAAGTGTTTTAACCAGGACAAACAGAAGGAAATGAACTTTAAATTTTCTGAAGGATCGAGCAAGCTACCTGCACTGAAGGTAGTGTGCTGTTGAAGGATGCGTTGAAGACTGTCTTTGGCCAAGGGGAGCTAAAACGTTTTTGTTTGTTGCAATATACAAAAACCCTAATTTTTGGAGTATCTTTGAGTACTGTGTGAAGATTACGATAGAGCTACGTGGAGACTGTTTTCTGTTCTCTTCAAAATCCTGCGAGTTTTCTGAATATAACTGCTAGCTGTTGATTACATTGTTGGCACTGGTGCGTTGGAGATTGAATGCATATTTAAAGTTGCTGCGACCTGCAATAAAATTGATGATATATTGGTGAATACTGAGATTTGAAGCTGTGCATTGAGTGGAGAAGCACAGTGATTGAAGACTGCGTTGAGCTGACTGCATGAAGCCTTGCTGCGTTGAGCTGACTGCGTGAAGCCTCACATGGAGATAGATAATGCTTTTTTGCTATACAAAAACCCTAATCTCTAACCTAGTTATTTGCATGGAAGTTTAATTGGAAAGTTTGTGAATGTATTGAAACCTTGATTTCACTCCTAAGAGCTGAAAAGATATAGATGTAAAGGCTACGTTCTAATTTCTATCTTTTGAAGCTGTTTACTGAAGCTGCGAACTGATACTGTCATTGTAAAACCTGAAGTTGAGATTGTAAATCACCTTGGCAGAGACTGTAGACCTGCAAGGTTCTTATTTTTTTCTATTTCTCTTTGTCATATCAAGTTCATCATTGTAAATTACACTAACAGTTGTAAAGATGCACTCTTTGGTATCTATTATTGGTGCTGCCCTTGCCGGCAAAGACCAATCCAAAGACCCTTCCAAGGGACATTGCGGCAAAGAGAGAGGCAGAAGAAGAAGAAATTTCAAAGGCAGAGGGGGCAGAAACAAAAGATCAGATCTGCAATGCAAGCGTTGCAAAAAGACAGGGCACACATCAGATTAGTGTTGGGCTTCATGGGACTCCATCAATGACAAGCATAATCAGAAGACAGATGACCAAAATGCTAGTAAATCTTCCGATTCTTGTATTGTTGCACATTGTAATCTTGGATTTAATGAAATGACTTCTCTCTCATTTTATAAAGATTTTTGGCTGCTTGATACTGGTGCAACATCACACATGACATTTAGAAAAGATTGTTTTGAAGAACTGAATGAATCAATAGATGGCATAGTTTACTTTGCAGATAA
>LPNX010178340.1:32589-50089 GCA_001517045.1 Pseudotsuga menziesii
CCTATATATTATCCATAAAGAAAGATTTGAAAAAGATCTTTGAAATGACAGATATGGGACATCTCCACTATTACTTAGGAATTGAAGTCACTCAACATCCTAAGTACATATTCCTATCTCAGAAAAAATATGTTGGAGAAATACTAAACAAATTTTCCATGACAGATTGCAATCCTATATCTACTCCAATGGAACAGAAAATGAAGCTCACATCAAGCGAAGGAAAAGAATTTGAAGATGCGACCAAGTATAGACAACTTGTTGGAAGTCTTATCTACCTTACAACAACTAGACCAGATATTTCTTATGTTGTTGGCATACTTTCAAGGTTCATGCATAAACCTTGCGAAGGACACTGGTCAGCTGCAAAGAGGGTTCTAAGATACTTGAAGGGGACTCAAGATGTTGGACTCAATTACTCTAAAGTGGATGACTTCAAACTTATTGGGTACTCAAACTCAGACTTTGACGGCGATAAGGAGACAGGAGTATCAACTTCTGGATACACTATGAGTCTTGGATCAGCAGTTGTTTCATGGAGATCTCGCAAACAGTCAGTTCCAGCAGATTCAACAACAGAAGCAGAATATGTGGCTGCAGCTGAAGCAACGAAAGAAATAGTATGGCTCAGGAAGATACTTGAAGATTTGCAAGAAAAACAAGAGAACTCCACTCCATTGTTGGTCGACAATACTTCTGCAATTAAGCTGGCTAAGAATCCTAGATTCCATGATCGAACCAAACACATCAACACAAAGTATCATTTGATTCAACATCATGTAGAGGCCAAAACAGTCCATCTTCGACATTGTTCCACGAATGATCAAGTTGCAGACATCTTCACCAAAGTGCTTGGACGAGAAAAGTTTGAAAAATTCAGAAACATGCTCAGACTTACGAACATCCCTTTGGATTAAGAGGGGGATTGTTAGAATAATCCGTCGGGATTATTGTAAATAGATAGGAATATGAATAAATAGGAAGGTGAAAAGGCTGGTTTTCAACCGCCACATCTAATGTATAAATAATAGCTTTTGGCAATGTAATAAACATCAATCGGGAGTTATACCTAACAATTTTGTAATATTAAATTAAAAAAAATGTTGACAAGTTAAAAGACCAAAAATAAATATTACTCTCTAAAAAAACTAATATTTTGTAATATTAAATTAAAAAAAATGTTAACGAGTTAAAATAAAGTTCCCTTCAAAATTGGAGTTGAGTGGGAGTACTGGGACGAACAGCTCCTGTTTTAAGACGACGAGGACTTCCTTTCATAGAAAATCTGAACACATTTTATTGTTCAACCTTTAATCATCATGCACCAGAATATGTTCAGTAAATTTAAACTGCAAACGAATGTACATAACTAATATGTTACTAAAATTAGCGTTGCATGTATATCTAACTCGCTTGCAACTTACTTGAGGAAATAGTTCATTATATTTTCTTCTATGTCGCAGCTATTTATTGTACGGAATTCTTGATTAGAATTGCTGTCAGTATTTTCTACTGGACTGTAATTGATTATGTAATGTTGAATAATCCTTCGGGATTACTTGTAAATAATATTTCTGTTATTAGTTAGTAAAATCTAGTTAATAATCTCATTATCTAACTGTAGATAACGGTTTTGATCTCCTTTATATGTAACACTCATTAACGTAATAAATTATTGATTTGCTGAGGTTCTTAATGGCCTGTGTCAGTGGTATCAGAACAAAGGCAGGGAAGCATTGGTGAGAAAGAAGGAGCCCATGAAGGAGGAGACAACAAAGAAGCTATCACCAAGAAAGGAAGAAAGGAGAGCTTCTTAGTAAAGATTGTGGAAGAAAAACAAAGACTGCACATTAAGAGGAGACTGCACGTAAATTGTTTGGGTAATTCTTTTGAAGAATTATTTTCTTTTTTTAAATAAAAAGGGAAATGAAAAAGGAAGAGAGCTACCATTTATATTTTCTTTAAATTACTTATCAAATCACTCGGGAGTTCTTTCCAGAAAATAAAAGTTTTAAATAGCCATTTATATTTGAGTGCAAGGTTTTTTTAAATTTAAATATTAAACCTTTCGGGAAATCTTTTTAGAAGATAAAAAGATTTTAAAGTACATCATTGGCTGAAAGGAAAAGAATATATCAGATTGTATTTTGTACACAAAAATTTACTACATAGTAAATTTCAATGAATTCTTTAATTTCAATTGTTGGAGTTATTTTATCTAGAAAAGAAAATTATCAGAAATGGTTTCATAAAGTTAAAAATACCCTTATTTTTAATGATGTGTGGGATGGAATTTGTGAAAATGAGAATTTAGAAGATAAGAAAGATGAAGAAACAATAAATGAAGTGGATAAAAGTGCACCAGTGCCACCTACTAATGCCAAAGAGTTAGCATTATGGAAAAGCAAGGACAAGAAGGCTTATGCCTTGATTATTGCCTCTGTAAGTGAAGAAGTAAGTAGACATTTAGTTTCTAGAAAAAGTGCTTAGGAAGCATTAAAGAAACTAAAAGATTTGTATGATTCACATTCTGAGCTTGAAATCATATAGTTGTTAATGAAGTTATTTAACTTAGAGTTAAAAGATAATGATCCAATGAAACTTGCTTCTGAAATTAGAGCCATTTTTCATGATATTGATACAACTGGTGTAAAAGTTGACATTCAACTTACTGCATTTATTAAAGGTCTTTATCGTACATATACTCATTATTTGGAATCACTTCAAGCTAGTGGCCACATGAAAGCTATGACCTTTGAAACACTTGTTGAGAAAATTGCAGAAAGAGAGAAAGCATTTGGGAAGGAAGAGTCTAAACCCAATGAAGAAACTTTGTGTCTTGCACAGAAAGGACACAAATCAAAAGAAGAATCTGCAAAGGATGAAAATAGAAGCAGAGGTCGAGATAGAGGACAAAGAGGACAATACAATTGAAGGGGGGGGAAGATTTAATCAAAGAGAAAAATAATGTTATAGATGTGGAAAAACTGGTCATACTGCCAGTTATTGTAGAATTTCTTGGGATAAAATTGTTAACAAGAAAGAGCAAGTACAAGATAAAGGAAATGATAAAGGTAACCCTCCAGAATTTGCACATTATGTTGTTGCACATTGTAATCTAGGAATTGAATAAGATTTCAGTACTTTGTTTTCATGGAATGATACTTGGTTATTGGACACCGGAGCCACATGTCATATGACCTTTAGAAAATATTTCTTTGAAACTTTTAGTGATCAAATTGATGGGGTAGTACATTTGGAAGATAAGTCTGAGTTAAAACCTTCAGGAATTGGTTCTGTTATATTGAAATTATCAGGACTTGCTGATTATATACTTTCTGACGTGCTTTATGTTCCACAATTGAAGAGAAATCTAATATCTCTTGTGCAAATTAGACAACAAAATCATTCGATACATATGTTTGATGGTAGCATTGAAATTAGAAGAGCTTATGATAATGAGGTTGTAATGAATGGTGTGGAAGATAACAAACTTTTAAAGTTGAATAGTACATCATCCAATTCACAGAATTCTGCAAATTTGATTCAGCATAATAGTAATTTATCTTCTAGCTTATTGTGGCATGCAATTTGGTCATATTAGTTATGATAGTCTCAGGATTATGAAACAGAAAGGAGTTCAAGGGCTTCCTACTATTCCAAGACAAATTTCCCCTTGTGATGCTTGTATCTTAGGAAAGCATAGTAAACAACCTTTTAATGATTCTATGTTTCAAGCTTCAAGAAAGCTTGGTCTTGTTCACACAGATTTATGTGGGCCCATGCCCATTCCATCAGCAAATGGTAACAAATATATCATGAATTTCATTGATGACTTTATGAGGATGTCTTGGGTTTATTTATTAAAAGCAAAATCTCAAGCTTTTGATACATTCAGAAATTTTCAATTATGGATTAAAAATGAAGCCCAACTTACTATTGGAACCCTTTGAACTGATAACGGTGGTGAATATACATCTCAAGAGTTTGAAAAATATTTGCAGGAGAATGGTATTAAACATCAAACAACTGTTCCATATAATCCACAACAACATGGTGTGGCAGAACGTATGAATCGGACACTCTTAAATATGGTAAGATCAATGATGTTTTTTAGAAATGTCAAGTTAATGTTTTGGGGAGAGGCAGTTCTTTGTGCTGTCTACATTAAGAATAGATTTCCTTCTGCTGCACTACAAAACAAAACACCTTATGAAATGTGGCATGATCATCTTCCAGCTGTCAAGCATTTTAGAATTTTCGGTTCCACATGTTATGCTTTGATTCCTGAGCAACAAAGACATAAATTGGGAGCAAGAAGTCGGAAGTGTATTTTTTTGGGATATTCTAATACTTCTAAAGCTGATAGGTTGTATGATGAATATAACATGAAGTTTATTATTTCTAGAGATGTTATATTTCTTGAGTTTGAGAAATATGCACTCACTGTTGATAAACAACTTGGTCAGCTTGATAGATTTCATTCTAAAAAAATCTATCATGAAATGGATAATGAACTTCCGAACCTTGAAGGGGGGATTCCTGTTCTAAGTCAAGGTCAAGTTTTGGAATTTCCTTCTAATGCACAAGTTGATGATTATAATGCACAAGTTGATGAAACAGAAGATGAGACAGTTGATGATATTGTTAATGGAATAGATAAACTAAGTATCATGGATAATGCAGAACCTGCTCTTAAAGAAGAAACAAAGCAAACACAACAACAAGAAGAAGTTCGTAGATCAATGCAGACTAAGACATTTCCTAAAAGGTATGATGATTTTGTAACATTAGATTGTGAATTAAACTTTCATGCATTTGATGAACCTGCATCTTTTCAAGAAGCAGTAAATAGTGATGTATGGAAAAGTGCCATGCAAAGAGAGTATGATGCTCTCATAAAAAATGGAACTTGGAGGTTGGTGAACCCTCCAATTGGAACTAAAGCGATTGGATGCAAGTGGATATATAAAAATAAGTATAAAGCAGATGGTTCACTTGAAAAACACAAAGTGAGACTTGTAGCAAAAGGGTGTGCACAGAAAGAAGGTGTTGATTACACAGAAACATTTGCTCCTACAGCTAAATGGGGCACCATTCGAACTTTGTTTTCATTAGCAGCACAAAAGAGATGGAAGATACATCACATGGATGTTAAAACTGCATTTTTGAATGGAGACTTAAAAGAAGATGTGTATATGGATCAGCCTAAAGGCTTTGCTATCAAAGGCCAAGAACAGAAGGTATGCAAATTAGTCAAATCTTTATATGGTTTAAAGCAAGCACCTCGAGCTTGGTATGAAAAGTTAATTGAGCATCTTCTCAAATTGAATTATAAGCACTTCAATCTAGATGATGCAACTTTATTTGTCAAGAAAGTTGGAAGATCAGTTGTATATCTAGTTATCTATGTGGATGATTTAGTTATCACAGGAAATAATGACGATTATATAGTATCTATCAAAAGAGAGTTGAAAAAGGATTTTGATATGACAGATTTGGGATTATTAAATTATTATTTAGGAATTGAAGTGGATCAAAAACCAAAGCACATTTTCATTTCTTAGAAAAAATATGTTGGAGAGTTATTAAACAAATTTGGTATGCAGGATTGTAATCCTGTTTCAACACCAATGGAGCAGAATCTAAAACTTACCTCAAATGAAGGTAGCACATTTGAAGATCCAACAAAGTATAGACAGCTTGTTGGAAGTTTAATTTATCTTACTACTACTCCTCCTGACATAAATTTTGCTGTAGGAATACTTTCCAGGTTTATGCATCATCCCTGTGAAGGTCATTGGAATTCAGTAAAGCGAGTGCTCAAATATTTAAAAGGCACTCAATCTTATGGCATAAAATATTCTAAAGTTTCATTCTTTCATCTCACCAGTTATTCAGATTCATATTTTGATGGAGATAAAGAGCATGGGGTCTCTACTTCAGGTTATCTGATGAACATTGGATTAGCAGCAATCACATGGAGATCACGAAAGCAATCTGTTCCTGTTGATTCTACAACTGAAGCCGAATATGTTGCAGTAGCTCAAGCCACAAAAGAAATCATTTCGCTTCGTAAAATAATTGAAGACTTGCAGGAGAAACAAATGACTTCAATGCCTCTTTTTTTTGACAACACTTCTGCAATTCAATTGGCCAAGAATCCAAAATTCCATGATCGAACCAAACATATCAACACCAAATATCACTTGATTCGACATCATGTTGAGGCCAAAACCATTCATCTGACACATTGTCCTACTTCAGAGCAAATTGCAGATATCTTTACTAAAGCATTGGGGCATGAAAAGTTTGAAAAATTTAGAATGCAGCTTGGCATGTCAGATGTCCCTTCAGATTAAGGGGGGGATGTTGAATAATCCTTCGGGATTACTTGTAAATAATATTTCAGTTATTAGTTAGTAAAGTCTAGTTAATAATCTCATTATCTAACTGTAGATAACAGTTTTGATCTCCTTTATATGTAACACTCATCCACGTAATAAATTATTGATTTGCTGAGGTTCTTCACGGCCTGTGTCATGTAAAACCCTGAAGAAGAACTCATGTCATGAATGTTGTTAATCCCAGAAGAAGAACCCGTTCCATGAATATTGTTACTCCGAGAAGAAGAACCTACCCCATAAATATTGTTACTCCTTGGTATTTGTCTACCCTGTGTACTTTCCAACTCCACAGTGAGCTGGGAAATTTGTGGTGAAGGTAACTGAAAATTAGCAGCCTTAACTGAAGAAGGAAAGTTCAATTGTTGGAATTCTGCTGATCCCTGCTATGAGAATTCTAAACCAAATATTCCTGAGTACAGACGATAACTAGATGGGGATTGAAAACTGGGACTGAAGCGGCGTTCTCTGGCTACATTTTCTGATTCCACAGCTTCTTGCCGAGGATAGTTTAGCTGTATGCCCCCAGCTCCAAGAGAAATTGATTTGTTGATGGGTTTGCATTCCAGTAATGTATGATGGAACTGAAGAAGGTCCTAACCAAGAGTCTTGATTTTGGCTGGACAGTTTACAAAGAAAATAAAAACCATTTTCAGCAATCACTAAATTTGATAGTATAGGTTAAGAAAGGAATGAACAAATTTGTTTTAAATATTCTTAGAATACGCTTGATTGAATGTGGCCTACTTTCTCCAGGAGCTCAAGAGATTTTCTTTTTTCTTCAGCTTTCTTTTCTGAATATTAAAAGCACTGTTAATAAATTTTAATGACTTAAAAATATATTGCATTGTTTGAGTATAGCCATAAATTGATAAAAATATTTTCATACAATATATATAAATTTTTTGTAGTGAATTATATTAACAGATTTCAATACAAATACACATCTATCCATTAATTGCATCTATCCACAAATTTGATTTAAAAATTAGTATATTACATTTCTCATCTACATCAAATCACACGTCCATATGCATGTTGGATACATTTTGAAAAATGTTTTAAAATTGTCGTTAAAGGAGAAAAGGTTGGGAATACCTTGATGATGGCGACTCATATGGCCTCCTAAAGCCTGATATTTAACAAAATTCTGTCCACAAAATCTGCATGGGTATCTTGAATTGGGATCTCTTCATTAAAATTGTCAGATCCTCCAATGTGCCAGTTAGTCCCTGGCTGCATTTGTTCTTCAATCTCTTCAGTAAAATCGTCAGATCCTCCGTTGTGCCGGTTAGACTATGGCTGCATTTCTGCTTCTGTCTCTTCGTTAAAATCATCAGATCCTCTGTTGCGCCTGTTAGACCCTCGCTGCATTTGTTCTTCACTCTCTTCAGTAAAATCATGAGATCCTCCATTGTGCCAGTTAGACTGTGGCTGCATTTGTGCTTCAGTCTCTTCAGTAAAATCGTCAGATCCTCTGGTAGGCCAAGATTCCATTGCAACAAGCGGCCAATTCGTACAGTTTGTACACTTCTCAAAAAAGAAGTCGGATTCTGGAATTGTTACCCAAACTTTAATATTAGGTATGGTTGTCCTTGTCCTTCAATCGAACATTCGAGATTTACTACAATATTTCAAAATTTTACTTAATTCAAATCAGCATCACTAACAGCTAATATTTCCGAGGCATTCATCTGGTAGAATTGATAACTCAAATTATTTAATAGTAACTAGCCCGGTGCCTCATAATTTCTTTGAGCATATAAATATAACTTTAAAGCAAACTAATTAATTCTCTTCTTTAGGTCCGATAGACCAAAGTTTGGTCTCAGGGGACGTTAAACGTCATCATCATCACAAATATAAAATATTTTGCATGCACGCTTATGTATCATAAATGATGCATACTGTGTGTATGGTATATTTGGAGTTTGATATATAAATATTAAATTTTAATATTGATATTTAGAATGTTTAATACTGCAATATTGATATTCACAATGTTTGATACTTTAAAAGTACGGTAGATATTATATATTAAATTTTTATTTTTATTTTTAGAAATGATAATGTAATTTATTTGTATTTATATGTGTTTTATTTGAGATTTTGGAGTGGAGAAGTATTTATGCTTTATCTAGATTTCATGAGTATAAAATAATTGTACTGCTCATATTAATTTTATGGCACTCATTACAAAGAATATAAAAAATAGTTGATGCATGCATAACTCCTTAAGGCTAGAATAAAAAATTGATAACTTATTGGCGGCACTTAACTTATAATCTATAGGTGTTAACAAGCCACGAGTTAAGTGGTTTCTTTATTTACATTATATATATAAATAAAAACTTTTTATGAATGATATATAATAAAATGAATGAAATTTTTTAATAATGATATATATAATAAAATGAAATTTTGCTAGGAATTATTTTTGAAAGGTTAAATGAATCTTTTTTAATTAATTTTAAATGTGACATTATAAATGGAGTTGCAAGTTTATTATGATTTGGTGGTATTCATAGCTAAGGTAGAGTTTAGTGAAAAACATTGCACCTTGAAGTTTATATCCGAGCTCATCAATAATTTGAGTTGAGAAATTTTCCTTGTCCTTAATTGTTAGTTTATTGGAGCATGAATGTTTTGGTTACCACAAGACTTATTTTTTTAGGACCATGATCAAAGGTGATGAATTAGGGTTAGTACTATGATGTATGATAGCCTCCAAAGTTTTATAAGTAATCTTATTAATTCCATTATCTTTGGAGAAAAAGGTGTTTATAAGGATGCACATTTGGTGGTTGACTACATAGGATTGGAGGAATACCATGATCATGTTCTCATTATGAAGAAGATAAGCTTGTAAGGTTTGGCCCTTTTGGGAATCCAATTCCACGCTTTTTAATTTGATATTCATACTTTTGTAACATAGATTTGAAGAGATTTAAGTCCAATTTGATGAAAATAATATTCATCCTTCACAAGTAATTAACTAGCAAACTCATATATTTGGTTCATTATTCACTAAGATCATTGAATAGATACTCATATCGGATCAAGTTCATTAATGCGATTTTCATTATTTGGAATAAAGAGAGTATGTACATAGGAAAATATAATTAGTAAATGCTGACATATAGAAAACAAATTTAAAAAAAAATTAAAAACAACACAAAATGTGTCTTCTTATGTTGTCTAATTAATCTTATCAAAGAACAATATATATTCCCTCAATCATAGTGCCCATGATTTCAACAATGTTCTATGTCTAGCATATATAAAACACTTATCTTTTTTAATCCAATTCATATAGTTAACACATAATTTATGTACCATAAATTTTACCACTCAAATGATCTAACTTAGGGAGGAGGGTAGCATTGAAATTGTCATTATCAAAATTAGAAATATGAGAATTATCATTGGAATTATTATCATTAACAAATTTTCAATGATTGTCTAAAAAAAGAAAGGAGGATTTAGGATGTTAGACTCTTTAAAATCCTTACAACCTACATCCCCAACTAAATCAATAAATTTGTTGATATTTTTTTTAGCAATGCCATTACTATCATTAGAATTATCCACATTCATTACAATTCTATCATTAGATAGTTAATTCCATAACTATGTTGAATACTTCCATCACATTGTTGTCATGGGCATGAAGTGGATTTTGAGTAGAATAGGATATGTGTAATCATTGGAATTGTCATAATTAAAACCATTCAAATTATCATCACCAAAATTATCATCACCACTAAATATATAGTACTCATTATTTATTTTCCATTTATATCCCCACTAATGGTGTTTATTGTACTCAACACTATATATTTGAAAAAATGCAACCCACATATTTTTAGAGTTACTTAGATTTTCTCTTAAGGAAAAAACTACATGGATTTTGTACTTTTTTCCAAGAAAAACTTAAAGAATTATATTAAAAAATATTTAAAATAAGATAATAAATTCTATAATACAATATATAACTATGGATTCTCAAGTTTCTGCTCAAAATTTCTAGCAAGCTAACACAAATGTACTATGTCTATTTTTATATAAAACTTGTACGATTACATCTAGTCAAGTATATTCTACAAAAGGTGTTGAGAAGAATAATATAATTATAGAAATTTTTTGAGAATAAAGTGAATATGAGCACACTTTCTCAAGGCATCGACTTGGACATGGTTGAAAGGTAGTGAGTTTTGCATGTCGATCTCCATGTCAGCTATTGATGATGATTCTATTGTTCTTTGAATTCAATCGAGATTGATCATAGAGAGGTATTCATATGATGTACCAAAGAAAAGCAATCATTATTACACTCTTCTTCCAAACCCTAAATCCTCATTTTTTTATTTAACTAGAATATCCATGATTATGGCATGGTTTGGTGATGCTCAAGATAATATTAATTCATTGTAGTGATTTGAAGTATAAAGTTTCGATTACCATTAATTAAATCCTCTTGTATTGAGAAGAATATTCTAATCTCCTTATGCCCCTCTGAGAATTTTGTCCATGGTTTTCCATGTTGGCTCTTAACAGATTCAGTTTCCTTTTAAACCAATTCCCAATAAAGACAATAGTTTATTAGGTCGACTCAATTAGGCTTCAATTTTTTCTTTACTTAATGGTCTTAAAATGTATACAAAATTACAAGGTTCTCCTTCCAAATGTGTGGAGAAAAATTAAATGTTCAATATGTTCCTATAGCTCATACATAACTCATACCACTCCAACTTGAAATGACCTCTTGTTGGTTTCCTCCAAGTTCTCAATCTACTAGTTCACAAGGGAAATTTTAGAAACTATTTCTCAACATTTAAACTATCCCATTGAAATTTTACCATGGAGTAATCACACAATACAAAATAATCCCAAAGGAATAGTTTAAATGAGGTAAAATGACCCTAGCTTTTCTATTTGACTAGATATCATAATCCATAGGGTATTCCAATTGGGCTAAGAAAATATTACTGACATACCTTGAACTATTGTCTTAGGGTGTGTGCAAGAAGTTGAGGGTCTCTTTTGGCGCGTTAGATGCAATACAAAACTGAAAAAATAGACATCCATCAACTTGCATGGATATTTAGGGACACTTACACAATGAATCTTGTGATCAGTAAAAAACAAGAAAGGTACGAAATTGAATGACCTTTCCAAATATATAATTTTTTTCTATTGAAAATGTTGTTAACTATGAAAGTTAGATGTTTTTTAACGGGCACTTTTTATTTTTACGACAAATTATAAGGTATATGTTTTTGTGGGTGCAACATCTGAGTGTCTAAATGATGGAATAAACTTACGAAAACCATTATACATATAGAGAACATATAGGACTAGTGCATGACTATTTTATCTATAATAAAAACAATATTTTTAAATTTTCTTTTAATTATATAAGAGATCAAAGCTTGAAAATTGTACGTCAATTGTGGGTGCAGCGTTTGAATGTCTTAATGCAATTATTTGGAAGTGGGTTTCTGATAGCATGTAGAGGTTGGTCTTATTTAGTGCACAATACATTTTTTTTTAAATGGTTGAGAAACGAAAGAGATATGGACAAAACACTAACAGTGTGTTTTTGGAGTTGAGGAGTGATGACAGAAGATAAATAACAAAAAAATAGAAAAAATTATGTATTCTTGTTAAAATTTACATATTTAGAATCTGCAAAAGAAACCATATTTGTTTCTAAAATCTCATAAAAAATGGAGGTGTGTAGCATAATCAGACGAACCGCTAAATACAAGCATATTGGAAATGTGGATATAATGCTAAATTAGCCATGGTTTATACTACTCCAAGGCATAGGCATGTTGAATCCGAAGAAAAGTAACAAGCAGACACATAGGCATAGGAATTCCATGAAAGCATGGGTGGAGGCACGTCCTTGTAATTTGGTGGGAATTTTTTTTTTGAATTTAACCAATACAAGAGCATGATTTAGTAAATCCAAAACGCGTGCGTGATTTATTATAATACAAATGTGTGCCCGTTTTATAAAATCCAAATGCATGCACATTGTAATTAACATCATTTTCATCATTATCATCAACACCATCATCATCGTCATCATCATCAACACTTTCATCATTAGCTTCATCATCATCATCATCACCATCCTCGTCCTCATCATCACCATGATCATTGGCGATCACTCATCCTTACCATCACCATGATCATTGGTCATCGATCATCATCACCGTCCTCACCCTCATCATCACCATGATCATTGGTCATCGATCATCATCACTGCCCTCATCCTCATCATCACCATGATCATTGATCATCGATCATCATCACCATCCTCATCCTCATCATGACCATGATCATTGATCATCGATCATAATCATAAACATCTCCATGATCATCATCACCATCATGATCATGATCATCATCTTTATCATCTTCATCATCATCGTCATCATCAACATCAACATCATAATTATATTCATCTCCATCAACATCATCATCATCACCTTCATCATCATCGTCATCATCATCATCATCGTCATCGTCATCATCAGCTTCATCATCATCAACAACATGATCATTCGGTTAGTGCAAGAAGATGAGGGACCTTTAAGATGCAATCCTAGTTTTCAGAAACAAGATCATGTTACAAAAAAATACATCAACCCGAGCATCATAAGGCTAAGCCTCCACCCATGCTTTCATGGAATTCCTATGCCTATGTGTCTGCTTTATACTTTGCTTCGGATTCAACATGCCCGTGCCTTGGAGTATGATCAACCATGGCTAATTCAACATTATATCCAAATTTTCAATATGCTCGTGTTTAGCGGTTCGTCTGATTATGCTGCACACCTCCATTTTTTATGAGATTTTAGAAACAGATATGGTTTTTTTTGCAGATTCTAAATATGTAAATTTTAACAAGAATACATATTTTTTTCTATTTTTTTCTTATTTATCTTCTGTCATCACTCCTCAACTCAAAAAACACACTGGTAGTGTTTCATACATATCTCTTTTGTTTCTCAACCATTTTAAAAAAAAATTCTATGGTGCACTAAAGAACACCAATCTCTACATGTTATAAAAAAACCCATTCCCAAATAATTGCATTAAGACATTCAAACGCTGCACCCACAAATGATGTACCGTTTTTGAGGTTTGATCTCTTAGATAATTAAAAAAAAAATTAAAAATATTATTTTTATTATTGGAAAAATAGTTGAGCACTAGTCCTATATGTTCTCTATATGTATACCAGTTTTCGTAAGTTTATTCCATCATTTAGATACTCAGACGCTGCACCCACAAAAACATATACCTTATAATTTGTCACAAAAATAAAAAGTGCCCGTTAAAATTTATCTAACTTTAGATAATTAACAACATTTTCAATAGAAAACAAATATATATTTGGAAAGGCCATTCAATTTCTTACATTTCTTGTTTTTTACTGATCGCAAGATTCATTGTGTAAGTGTCTCAAAATATCCATGCAAGTTGATGGATGTCTGTTTTTCAGTTTTGTATTACATCTAACGTGCCAAAAGAGACCCTCAACTTCTTGCCCACACCCCATCATCATCATCAACATCATCATCATCATCACCATCAACATCATGAACATCATCATCACCAGGGTCATCATCATCATCATCATCATCATCATCAAAATCATCAGCATCATCCTCATCCTCATCATCATCATCATAATCATCATCACCTTCATGATCATGATCATCTTCATCATCATCATCATCACCATCAACATCATGAACATCATCATCACCATCTTCGTCATCACCATCATCATCATCATCAACAACAACACCGTCCTCATCATCATCATCATCATCAACAACAACATCATCGTCGTCATCATCACCATCACCATCATTGCCATCATCGTCACCATCATCACAATCCTCATCCTCCTCATCATCATCATCATAAACATATTCATCATCATCATCATTATCATCATCACTTACATCACAATCCTCATCCTCATCATCACCATCATCATTGATCATCCATCATCATCATCAACATCGCCATGATCGTCATGTTCATCATCATCTCCATCTTCATCATCATCATCATCTTCATCATCAACATCAACATCATCAACATCATCATCACCATCCTCATCATCAACATCATCATCACCAACGTCATCATCATCATCGCCATCATCATCATCATCATCAGCCTCATAATCAGCATCACCTTCCTCATCATCATGATCACCATCATGGACGTCATCATCACCATCATCGTCATCATGATCAACATCATCATCATGATCGTTATCATCATCACCATCTTCATCATCATCATCATCATCATCACCTTCCTCCATGTCATCATAATCATCATCATCATCGCCATCAACATCATGAACATCATCATCACCATCGTCGTCATCATAATCAAGATAAACATCATCATCATCACCTTCATCATCATCATCATCACCATCCTCATCCTCATCATCACCATGATCATTGGTCATTGATCATTGTCACCATCCTCATCCTCATTATCACCATGATCATTGGTCATCGATCATCATCACCATCCTCATCCTCATCATCACCGTGATCATTGATCATTGATCATCATCACTGTCCTCATCCTCATCGTCACCATGATCGTTGATCAGTGATCATCATCATCAACATTGCCATGATCATCACCATCTTCATCTTCATCATCATCATCGTCATCATCATCATAATCAACATCAACATCATCATCAATATCATCAACATCATCATCATCATCACCATCAACATCATGAACATCATCATCACCAGTGTCATCATCATCATCAACATTGTCATCATCCTCATCATCATCATCATCATCATTAACATTGTCATCATCCCCATCATCATCCTCATTATCATCATCATCATCATCACCTTCATCGTCATCATCAACATGATCATCATCATCACCATCAACATCATGAACATCATCATCACCAACGTCATCATCATCATCATCAACATCATCGTGATCCTCCTCATCCTCATCATCATCATCATCATCAACATCATGAACATCATCATCACCAATGTTGTCCTTATCACCATCATCAACATCATCGTCATCCTCCTCCTCATCATCATCATGCTCATCATCATCATCATCATCATCACCATCAACATCATGAACATCATCAACACCGTCGACGTCATCATCATCATTATCAACATCATCCTCATCATCATCATCATCATCAATATCATCATCATCATCATCATCATCATCAACATCATCCTCATCATCATCATCATCATCGCCATCATCATCACCATCGTCACCATCCTCATTCTCCTCCTCGTCATCATCATAAACATCTTCATCATCATCGTCATCATCATAAACATCCTCCTCCTCCTCCTCCTCATCATCATCACCATCAACATCATGAACATCATCATCATCAACATCAACATCAACATCATCATCATCATCATCATCATCATAAGGTAAAGGTAGATATTTTTTAACAGGCACTTTTTATTTTTGCGACAAATTATAAGGTACATGTTTTTGTTGGTGCAGCGTCTAACTGTCTAAATGATGGAATAAACTTACGAAAACCGTTATACAGATAGAGAACATATAGGACTAGTGCACAACTATTTTATTAATAATAAAAATAACATTTTTAAATTTGCTTTTAATTATCTAAGAGATCAAACCTTGAAAATGGTACGTCAATTGTGGGTGCAGCGTTTGAATGTCTTAATGCAATTATTTGGAAGTGGGTTTTTGATAGCATGGAGCGGTTGGTCTTATTTAGTGCACCATACATTTTTTTTAAATGGTTGAGAAACGAAAGAGATATAGACAAAACACTAACAATGTGTTTTTTGAGTTGAGGAGTGATGACAGAAGATAAATAACAAAAAAAAAGAAAAAATTATGTATTCTTGTTAAAATTTACATATTTAGAATCTCCAAAAGAAACCATATTTGTTTCTAAAATCTCATAAAAAATGGAGGTGTGTAGCATAATCAGACGAACCGCTAAACACAAGCATATTGGAAATGTGGATATAATGCTGAATTAGCCATGGTTTATACTACTCATAGGCATAGGCATGTTGAATCCGAAGAAAAGTACCAAGCAGACACACAGGCATAGGAATTCCATGAAAGCATGGGTGGAGGCACGCCCTTGTAATTTCGTGGAATTTTTTGTTTTGAATTTAACCAATACACGAGCGCGATTTAGTCAATCCAAAACGCGTCCGTGATTTATTATAATACAAATGTGTGCCCGTTTTATAAAATCCAAACGCGTGCACATTGTAATTAACATCATTTTCATCATTATCATCAACACCATCGTCATCATCATCATCATCATCACCTTCATCATCATCATCATCACCATCCTCGTCCTCATCATCACCATGATCATTGACCATCACTCATCCTTACCATCTCCATGATCATTGGTCATCGATCATCATCACCGTCCTCATCCTCATCATCACCATGATCATTGGTCATCGATCATCATCACCGCCCTCATCCTTATCATCACCATGATCATTGATCATCGATCATCATCACCATCCTCATCCTCATCATGACCATGATCATTGATCATCGATCATAATCGTAAACATCTCCATGATCATCATCACCATCATGATCATCATCATCATCTTTATCACCTTCATCACCATCAACACCATCAACATCATCAACATCATCAACACCAGCGTCATTGTCATCATCATCATCATCATCATCATCATCACCTTCATCATCATCATCAACATGATCATCATCATCATCATCAACATAATCATCATCATCACCATCAACATCATGAACCTCATCATCACCAGCGTCATCATCATCATCATCAAAATAACCGCCATCATCCTCATCCTCATCATCATCATCATCATAATCATCAGCACCTTCATGATCATCATCATCTTCATCATCATCATCATCACCATCAACATCATGAACATCATCATCACCATCGTCGTCATCACCATCATCATCATCATCATCATCATCAACATCATCCTCATCATCATCATCATCAAGAACAACATCAT
>LPNX010178340.1:65212-93205 GCA_001517045.1 Pseudotsuga menziesii
AATATTATCTAGAGGTGCTAAAAATGTCTTAAAAAAAAAATATTAGTGTCTAAAAAAATAATATTTGTAATAGTAAATTAAAAAAAATGTTGACGAGTTAACAAAAAGTTCCCAAAAATAAATATTACTGTCTAAAAAATTAATATTTTGTAATATTAAATTTAAAAAAATGTTAACGAGTTAAAAGAAAGTTCCCTTCAAAATTGGAGTTGAGTGGGAGTACTGGGACGAACAGCTCCTGTTTTAAGACGACGAGGACTTCCTTTCATAGAAAATCTGAACGCCTTTTATTGTTCAACGTTTAATCATCATGCCTGCTGTGACAAAACGCACCAGAATATGTTCAGTAAATTTAAACTGCAAAGGAATGTACATAACTAATATGTTACTAAAATTAGCGTTGCATGTATATCTAACTCGCTTGCAACTTACTTGAGGAAATAGTTCATTATATTTTCTTCTATGTCACAGCTATTTATTGTATGGAATTCTTGATTAGAATTGCTGTCAGTATTTTCTATTGGACTATAATTGATTCTGTAAAACCCTGAAGAACAA
This sequence comes from Pseudotsuga menziesii, assembly GCA_001517045.1. NCBI lineage: Eukaryota > Viridiplantae > Streptophyta > Pinopsida > Pinales > Pinaceae > Pseudotsuga > Pseudotsuga menziesii. The sequence goes on from LPNX010178340.1 coordinate 65,771, forward strand.
CTCATGTCATGAATGTTGTTACTCCCAGAAGAAGAACCTGTGCCATGAATATTGTTACTCCGAGAAGAAGAACCCGCCCCATAAATATTGTTACTCCTTGGGATTTGTCTACCTTGTGTACTTTCTAGCTCCACAGTGAGCTGGGCAATTCGTGGTGAAGGTAAGTGAAAATTAGCAGCCTGAACCGAAGAAGGAAAGTTCAATTGTTGGAATTCTGCTGATCCCTACTGTGAGAATTATGAACCAAATATTCCTGAGTACAGACGATAACTAGATGGGGATTGAAAACCTGGACTGAAGCGGCGTTCTCTGGCTACATTTTCTGATTCCACAGCTTCTTGCAAAGGATAGTTTAGCTGCATGCCCCCAGCTCCAAGAGAAATTGCTTTGTTGGTGGGTTGCATTCCAGTAATGTATGATGGAACTGAAGAAGGTCCTAACCGAGAGTCTTGATTTTGGCTGGATAGTTTACAAAGAAAATAAAAACCATTTTCAGCAATCACTAAATTTGATAGTATAGGTTAAGAAAGGAATGAACAATTTTTTTTTAAAGATTATTACAATACACTTGATTGAATGTGGCCTACTTTCTCCAGGAGCTCAAGAGCTTTTCTTTTTTCTTCAGTTTTCTTTTCTGAATATTAAAAGCACTGTTAATAAATTTTAATGACATAAAAATATATTGCATTGTTTGAGGATAGCCATAAATTGATAAACCTATTTTCATACAATATATATAAATTTTTTGTAGTGAATTATATGAACAGATTTCAATACAAATACACATCTATCCATTAATTGCATCTATCCACAAATTTGATTTAAAAATTAGTATATTACATTTCTCATCTACATCAAATCACACGTCCATATGCATGTTGGATACATTTTGAAAAATGTTTTAAAATTGTCGTTAAAGGAGAAAAGGTTGGGAAGACCTTGACGATGGCGATTCATATGGCCTCCTAAAGCGTGAGATTTAACAAAATTCTGTCCACAAAATATGCATGGGTATCTTGAATTGGGATCTTCGTCTTCAGCCAATTCTGACTCTGATATTAGTTTTCTGTTTGTTAGTAAAATTGCAATATATGTTCTATTAAAGAAACAACAAAACAAACATAAGAATGTAACGATTTTCTAAAAAGCTGTTGAAACGAATCTCATACTTTAATATGTTAATATAAAAAGCCGTTGAAACGAATCTCATACTTTAAAAAAAATATCATTTTGAAATAAGTATCATTTTGAAATAAAATTTTAAAAAAAAAATATTAAATGGCTTAATTAGATACAAGGTATTTAAATTTGGGAAGGATTTCAAGGTGTTTGGATCTCAGATGTATTTATGGAGGAAAATATTAATGGTTTCTCAAATGTATGCAAATCCTATATGATTGACATTCTTTTGGAATAATCAATATGACATGTTTATTTAATAAATAAACATCAAAAAATTAATATAAAGAATGAATTTAACAATTAAAATTAGTATTTCTCTTCCATCACCTTCCATTATCTAAAAATAATTTTTATTATGCATTAAAAACTTTCAACATTGTTAAGAGTATAATAGTAAAAATACCTTACACTAACAATAAAGGGAGAAAATAGAAATTATATTGAGAGAGGTAAATGATGAAAAATAGAATTGCATAAAGACAACTTAATGATTAAAAATAGAAATCTTATAGAGATAGATTAATAATGATCTCTAAGCTAAAAATTAATTGTAAAAATTAATTGAAGAGTAGAAATTGTGCAAATTAATTTTTATTATGAATGGAAATTTTTTAACATTGATAAGATAGTATAGAAGTTTAAAAAGAAATCTAGAAAATATAATTTGCATGAATATATGTTAATGATGAAAATAGTGTATTAAATGAAAATAAATAAATAATAAAAGTTAATTATAAAATTTCTTAAAGAGTATTATTATTCTTTAAAAAACCTAGGAAAATTTAAGAAATAAAAACATACCTATGTAGTTGAAAAGATTATTATTTTTTAATTTCCATTGTAATGGAGGGAAACCAAACCCGTTAGTTTAGTAACATTGGGAAAGTGAGACAAGCAAATTTATAATTCAAATGGATGTTTAATAAAATAAAATAAATTGAATGGAGAATGGTTAATAATGAATTCAATGTTAATAATAAAATGGATTGATTAAAGAAAAACTTAATGAGTAAAAATTATTTGAATAGTAGAATTTTCTTACTAGAAAGTTTATTTTAAATTCAAAATTTTCAAGATTGTTAATAGTATAGTAGTTCAAAAAAGAATCCAAAAAATAGAAATTGCATGCAAACAGTGTAATGAGAAACTAAAAGTTAATGATGAAAAATATAAATTGAGTTAAGATAAGTTAACAACCCTGACTTACCCATGAAATGGGTTGATTAAAGAAAAAACTATGATAAAAGTTAATGGAAAAATACAATTTGCCTAATTTATTATTATTATGAATTGAACATTGTTTATCATGTTAATCGTATTGTAGTTCAAAAGGCATAGAAAAAATAGAATTTACATACATACAAGTTAATGATGAAAAAAATTGATTATTAAAAAAAATGAAGTGAATAGTATGCTCAAGAGTATAAAGCCTTAATAAAGTTTAAAACATAAAATATGTATAAATAATTGAAGAAATGTTTTATTTTTTTAATTTCCATTAGAATCATGCCAAAAAAACCAAACTCTTTAAAAAATAAATTGCTTTCAACACTAACATGGGTAAAATGACAAGAAAAACCAAACCCTTTGAAAAAATAAAGTTCTTTCAACACTAACATTGGTAAAATGAAAGAGAAAACCAAATCTGTTTAGTTCAAAATGAAAAAGATATGATAAATCTGATAAGTAATAAGTCTCAATTGCTATACTATTTGAATGTAGTCATTGTTTCATACAAAGAGTTAAGTTGCACAAGGAAGAGTTTAACGCTAGGCTATTGATGTTGAACCATTCAATCTGTCAAAGATAATACCATTAGTTATCACCTTCAAATAAAACTAATTAAAGTTGTAATTGTATATTAATATCGTAACACTAATTTATACAACTATAACTTAACCCAACAAAAAATATATATGAATACAATGTTTTCAAGAGATGTCAACATTTACAAACTATGAATACAATCCGTTCCAGAGATCTCACCTACCACAACTATCTCAGGGACATGAAGAAGAAATCGTTAAAAAATACGAAAACATTTGTTATTGGAATAAGGTTTTAAGGGAAGGTGGAAGCATAAGATAAAATTGAACTTAAATCTGTTATGGAAATGAGTTTGGAAAAACATTATTAGACTCTATAAAAGTAATTTCAAGCAAACATATGCCCAAATTTGGAAATGATTCAAAGTTCTAATTTAATAACTAATATTATATCAGAAGCTAGATTTAAATAAAAAATTCTACATTCAGCCAGATCTGTGAATGTAAGTAAATACAAAGTAAATGGATCTATACAGGCTTGCTAAACTATCAAGCATACTCAGGATCAATATTGAACAGAAAACATTTTCGGAATGCTTTAGAGATTGAGCGGTCAAGTTGATTATTAACATAATGGGAATGGGGAAAACAAAACAAAAAATGGTTTTAAAATAAATCTGAATGCATGCTCTTGGTTACCGAATTGGGACTGCATGATTTTTAATTTGTATTTTTGTAGGGCCTTGGTAATATGAATGTTTTAATTCTTTGTAGTTTTTCATGTTGATGGATAACCAATATTTCCCTTCCTAATAATAATAATTCAAAACAAAATCAGCTAGATGTGACCAGATCTAACTTGATCGGCTTTCGCTTGCTAAGATGCCAGTGTTGGATGGATCTAATTGAGAAGATATTTGCGAGGTCAATCCGAAACCAAGTTGAGATAATTCTCTCCCCACTGACTGGTTAGACTGTGGTTGGATTTGTGTTTCACTATCTTCAATCAAATCGTTAGATCCTCTATTATGCCAGTTAGACTGTGGCTGCATTTGTGCTTCTGTCTCTTCGTTAAAATCGTCAGATCCTCCGTTGTGCCAGTTAGACCCTGGCTGCATTTGTTCTTCACTCTCTTTAGTAAAATTGTCAGATCCTCTGTTGTGCCAGTTAGACTGTGGCTGCATTTGTGCTTCTGTCTCTTCGTTAAAATCGTCAGATCCTTCGTTGTGCCAGTTAGACCCTAGTTGCATTTGTTCTTCACTCTCTTCAGTAAAATCGTGAGATCCTCCATTGTGCCGGTTAGATTGTGGCTGCATTTGTGCTTCAGTCTCTTCATTAAAATCGTCAGATCCTCTGGTAGGCCAAGATTCCATTGCAACAAGCGGCCAATTCGTACAGTTCGTACACTTCTCACAGTTCGTACACTTCTCACAGTTCGTACTTGGATTTTGGAATTGTTACCCAAAATTTAAGATTAGGTATGGATGTCATTGTCCTTCAATCGAACATTCGATATTTACTACAATATTTCAAAAATTTATTTAATTCAAATCAACATCACTAACAGCTGATATTTTCGAGGCATTCATCCGGTAGAATTGATAACTCAAATTATTTAATAGTAACTCGCTCGGTGCCTCATGATTTCTTTGAGCATAGAAATATAAATTTAAAGCAAACTAATTAATTCTCTTCTTTAGGTCCGATAGACCAAAGTTTGGTCTCAGGGGACGTTAACCATCATCATCATCATCACAAATATAAAATATTTTGCATGCACGCTTATGTATCATAAATGATGCATACTGTGTGTATGGTATATTTGGAGTTTGAGATATAAATATTAAATTTTAATATTGATATTTAGAATGTTTTATACTGCAATATTGATATTCACAATGTTTGATACTTTAAAAGTACTATAGATATTATATATTAAATTTTTATTTTATTTTTAGAAATGATAATGTAATTTATTTGTATTTATATGTGTTTTATTTGAGATTTTGGAGTGGGGAAGTATTTATGCTTTATCGAGATTTCATGAGTATAAAATAATTGTACTGCTCATATTAATTTTATGGCACTCATTACAAAGAATATAAAAAATAGTTGATGCATGGATAACTCCTTAAGGCTAGAATAAATAATTGATAACTTATTATTTACACTTAACTTGTAACCTATAGGTGAACAATAAGACGAGAACAATTAATTGATAACTTATTGGTGGCACTTAACTTATAATCTATAGGTGTTAACAAGCCACAAGTTAAGTGGTTGTTTTAGTTACATTATATATATGAATAAACATTTTTTATGAATGATATATAATAAAATGAATGAAATTTTTTAATAATGATATATATAATAAAATAAAATTTTGCTAGGAATTATTTTTGAAATGTTAAATGAATGTTTTTTAATTAATTAAATGTGACATTATAAATGGAGTTGCAAGTTTATTATGATTTGGTGGTATTCATAGCTAAGGTAGATTTTAGTGAAAAACATTGCACCTTGAAGTTTATATCCGAGCTCATCAATAATTTGAGTTGAGAAATTTTCCTTGTCCTTAATTGTTAGTTTATTGGAGCATGAATGTTTTGGAACATTTACCACAAGACTTATTGTTTTAGGACCATGATCAAAGGTGATGAATTAGGGTTAGTACTATGATGAATGATAGCCTCCAAAGTTTTATAAGTAATCTTATTAATTCCATTATCTTTGGAGAAAAAGGTTTTTATAAGGATGCACATTTGGTGGTTGACTACATAGGATCGGAGGAATACCATGGTCATGTTCTCATTATGAAGAAGATAAACTTGTAAGGTTTGGCCCTTTTGGGAATCCAATTCCACTCTTTTTAATTTGACATTCATACTTTTGTAACATAGATTTGAAGAGATTTAAGTCCAATTTGATGAAAATAATATTCATCCTTCACAAGTAATTAACTAGCAAACTCATATATTTGTTTCATTAGTCACTAAGATCATCGAATAGATACTCATATAGGATCAAAGTTCATTAATGCCATTTTCATTATTTGGAAGAAAGAGAGTATCAACATAAGAAAATATAATTAGTAAATGTTGACATATAGAAAACAAATTTAAAAAAAATTAAAAACAACACAAAATGTGTCTTCTTATGATGTCTAATTAATCTTATCAAAGAACAATATATATTCCCTCAATCATAGTGCCCATGATTTCAACAATGTTCTATGTCTAGAATATATAAAACACTTATCTTTTTAATCCAATGCATATAGTTAACACATAGTTTATGTACCATAAATTTTACCACTCAAATGATCTAACTTAGGGAGGATGGTAGCATTGAAATTGTCATTATCAAAATTAGAAATATGAGAATTATCATTGGAATTATTATCATTAACAAATTTTCAATCATTGTCTAGAAAAAGAAAGGAGGCTTTAGAATGTTAGACTCTTTAAAATCCTTACAACCTACATCACCAACTAAATCAATAAATTTGTTGATCTTTTTTTTAGCAATGCCATTACTATCATTAGAATTATCCACATTCATTACAATTCTATCATTAGATAGTTAATTCTATAACTATGTTGAATACTTCCATCACATTGTTGTCATGGGCATGAACTGGATTTTGAGTAGAATAGGTTATGTGTAATCATTGGAATTGTCATAATCAAAACCATTCAAATTATCATCACCAAAAGTATCATCACCACTAAATTTGTAGTACTCATTATTTATTTTCCATTTCTATCACCACTAATGGTGTTTATTGTGCTCAACACTATATATTTGAAAAAATCCAACCCACGTATTTTTAGAGTTACTTAGATTTTCTCTTAAGGAAAAAAATACAGGGATTTTGTACTTTTTTCCAGGAAAAACTTAAAGAATTATATTAAAAAATATTTAAAATAAGCTAATAAATTCTATAATACAATATATAACTATGGATTCTCAAAAGTTTCTGCTCAAAATTTCTAGCAAGCTAACACAAATGTACTATGTCTATTTTTTTATAAAACTTGTACGGTTACATCTAGTCAAGTATATTCTACAAAAGGTGTTGAGAAGCATAATATAATTATAGAAATTTTTTAAGAATAAATTGAAGATGAGAACACTTTCTCAAGGCATCAACTTGGACATGGTTGAAAGGTAGTAAGTTTTGCATGTCGATCTCCATGTCATCTATTGATGATGAATCTATTGTTCTTTGCATTCAATCGAGATTGATCATAGAGAGGTATTCATATGATGTACCAAAGAAAATGAATCATTATTACACTCTTCTTCCAAACACTGAATCCTCATTTTTTTGTTTAACTAGAATATCCATGATTATGGCACGGTTTGGTGATGCTCAAGATAATATTAATTCATTGTAGTGATTTAAAGTATAAATTTCCTATTACCATTAATTAAATCCTCCTCTATTGAGAAGAGTATTCTAATCTCCTTATGCCCCTCTAAGAATTTTGTCCATGGTTTTCCATGTTGGCTCCTAACAAATTCAATTTCCTTTTAAACATCATCATCATCATCATCATCACCAACATCTTCATCACCATCAACATCAACATCATGAACATCATCATCACCATCATCGTCACCATCATCAACATCAACATCATCATCATCATCATCATCATCCTCATCATCATCATCACCTTCATCATCATCATCATCACCATCCCCATCCTCATCATCACCATGATCATTAGTCATCGATCATCATCACCATCCTCATCCTCATCATCACCATGATCATTAGTCATCGATCATCATCACCATCCTCATCCTCATCATCTCCATGATCATTTGTCATCGATCATCATCACCATCCTCATCCTCATCATCACCATGATCATTGATCATCGATCATCATTACCATCCCCATCCTCATCATCACCATCATTACCATCCGCATCCTCATCATCAACATCATCATCACCATCCTCATCATCACCATGATCATTGGGCATCGTCTTCATCATCAACACCAACATCATGAACATCATCATCACCATCCTCATCGTCATCATCATCATCGTCATCGTCGTCATCAACATCATCATCATCAAAATCAGCATGATTAACATCATCATCACCAACATCATCGCCATCGTCATCATCGTCATCATCATCATAAACATGATCATCATCATCACCGTGATCATATATCATTGATCATCATCATCATCAACATGATCATCATCATCACCATCAACATCATGAACATCATCATCACCATTGTCGTCATCATTATCATCATCATCATCATCACCATTGTCGTCATCATTATCATCATCATCATCATCACCATCATGATAATCATCATCGTCTTCATCACCATCAGTATGGAGGGATGGTGTAAGGGAGAAAAAGGAAAATATAGGGAGGGACACAGAGAGAATGAGGGAGGTATATTTAGAAAGAGATAGGGATATGTAGGGATTATTGGGGCTATAGAGAGAAACATTTATATGCATGAAAAGAAGGGAACACTAAAAACATTTGTTTTCTTGCTAGCCATAGAAAACATTTGGGAAGTTATGATCTTATTCATTGCCCTAGCCGTGCACCCAATCTATTAATTGTGCTTAACCATGTCACGTGCGTGTTATGCTTATACAAATCATGTACATGTTTTTACTCTATATAACGCGTACGTGTTTTGGGACTGTAAAAATAGTGCATTGTTCTTGTCCGAGAGCAACTTCACTCTATTTTTATGAATTTATCCGATTACCGTGCATTTTTTTTCCAGGAGCATGATCCCACCTATGAAAATACTCACAATTTACACATTCTCCATCATTCTTTTTGTTATGCAGGTGCAACATTGACGATATCTTTCATGGTTGAGGAGCACATATGATAAGATATCAAGATTCAATGTCATTTCATGGTTATGGTGGATATACACAATTGTACAAGAAAATTAGCTTGAGGAACAATTTATGATTTAACTTTCATTTGCTTATTATTCAAGAGAACCAAAGGTAAATTTTCCCATTCATTATTGTTTTGATGGGAAATATGAACAGTTGAGAAGGAAGATTGAAGAACCTTGAAGGATCAATAGTTATAAAGCAAGTTAAAGGTTTGAAAGCTTGTAATTGAGGAGCAACAAAAACAAGCTATATTGACATTGATCATTGTGGTGATGGGGAATGTACGTAATCGAGGAAGAAAATCAGCAAGGAAGAAGAGACCTCAAGAAGTCATCGAAGAAGAGAAATAAAAGAAAAGAATAGACATGATGAATCGGAGGATTTCTTTGTAAACTAATCCAAATCCAATTATAGAGTATACGACGGTTCATCCTATTAATCCAGCACAAGAAAAAAGGAAGCACTTACTAGAGGGACCTTCAATTTCCACAATAGTTGTTGAACAAGCCACCCATGGAAGTATTCAAGAAGCGAAACGTAGGTGTTCGTTATGGGATGTTTCAAATCCCACATCATGTCAAAGTGATAATTTACCATCTTGAGACAAAGCTCACGAAGAGGCGTTGTACATGGAGCCTACTGTTGAAGAGGCATTGGACATGAAGCCTACTGTTGAAGAAGAAAATATTATCTGCACCATCGATGAGGATGTTGGACTTCCACCATCCAACTACGAGGAAGAGAATGAAGGACAACAAGTTGCTACTGAAACACCAGGGCATGTTGTTGATGCACTAGATGATAGAAGTCCAACCCCCTTACCTCCATTAGAAAGCACACGTCGAAGAACTCTGAAGCGTATACAAGTTGATGAAGGAATCCTCAATTCCATTGAAGGTACTCTATCTAAACGTAGTATTGCTTATCAAACTCAACATATACTAAATAAATATTTTGTTTCTAAATGTGATGGAGATAAATGTAGATTATTTTTATCATTGTTAAAATCTAGGGGCATGAATATTGTTAGGAAATCGTTAGGGATAATTATGATAAATCCTTCTAGACCAAGTTCTCATATAGTTTAAACCTTAGTGGATGCCTTTAGTAAAATTGATAAGAACACAGAGTCAAAGGACTGCAATGCAGCTCGTCGTGTGTTCTCACAAGCAATTGTAAATAAGAACACTAGGGTCCTTTGTTTTCTCAAGCATACATGTAAACTAGTTAATTTGAATGTAAAAACCATTCGTAGGTATTCTATTAGAAGAGAACATCTTGACACAACCACCCAGACATATTTTTGGGCCTTTATTGGTCGGTTTCCATGTCATGACATGAAGCTAGTTGAGCGGTAAAGGGACTAGTGTAGAGTTTTTGGCATGATCACACAAGGCCTTCTTCAAACCAGAAGGATGTACTAAAACTGAGAAGGGGTTCAAAGGACCGTGAACCACATATTAAGCATCTTCTTGATATAACACAAATAGAACTATACGAGAAATTTAGGAATGAACATAGACAATTGAATTTGGGGAAAAGATCTTTTGAGAAATGTAAACCTCGGTATAGTAGAATAAATACTCTTCATAACACTTGTTGTTGTAGATACCATGTAGAATATGAATATTACTATGAAACATTTGTGTACATTCATCGTGCGTTGCATACTAACCATGTGCAGGATTTCTCCTTGACAATACCATCGACCTCATCAAAAGAATTCATTCATAGTATCATGTGCAATAGGCCTGAGGGGAAAACTTACTATGCAAAATCCTGTTTGGATTGAACTTTCTCCAACTATTCTAGAATGGAATTATTGAGCCAATGTATGCACGAGACTAGAGACAATGAATTTGGGAATATGGTTACAGACATGAAAAGTTTCAAATATATCAGCTATGAAATAGTCCCAGGGAAAGAAAGCAAAAAAGTACAATTGGTGACATCTCAGGTACATGCATTTATCTATAAATTTATGTTTGAACAGTAGCATTTCATTCCTTACTGACAAAAAAACATGATATTGAGATCATTTTTTGTCAACAGGTACAAGTTAGTGTCTTCATCAAGGAATTTATTGAAAAGACATGTCAATATGTTCAGCATGTCCACTTGGCACGATGGCAGGATGAGAAGTTTAGAATATGCAAAGATACATTTCCTCATGGTACTATACTTTCAGTTGTTGATTTTTCCAAGAACTACACTCTGCAACCTCAAAATGAGATCCAAATTCAGTATTATCACTCTAAGCAGGTTTCCCCGATGGTGCATATCACATATAGGCATGGCCCAAATAGCAGTGAAGAGAAAAGAGAAATTCTAAAGGAATATCACTTCTACATAAGTGATGATAGGTGCCATGAATTCCACTATCTATGTCATTGCTTCATCATGTTCTATGATCATTTGAAGGGCAAGAACATACAGATGGATCGACACTGGATTTGGTGTGATGGATGTGCCGCTCAGTTAAAAAATGCACGCATATTTCAATGGTTGTGTTCATTTCATAAAAACTACAAAGTTCCACATATGTTGAACTATTTTGAGATGGGGCATGGTAAAGGAGAGCATGATGGAGCCGGAGCATGTGTCAAAACATCCCTACAAAGAGAGGAATTGAAATTATCTACAATATCTACTATTCGAAATGCTCAATCTATAGTCAGGTGGTGCACGTCAGTAATGGGAGAGGAATCAGCTATGCGAATAGAATCCACAAGAAAGAGACATGTGGAGAGATTTTTTTGGGAGGTTGTATACATAGATCATTCACATGCATGGGAATGCAAGACTCTTCCTGGGACTTGTGGCTTTCATTCGGTTTGAAGCTTTGATAACCCAGTATTTCAAATTTGGACCAGAAAAGTGGCTTGTTTGGCCAGGCTTGTTGTGATGGTGAGTGGGATGTGTGTGAATCATTGGATTGGGTTGATGAATGGGATCACATATCACTTCCACTTGATCATTGTGCAATTTTTGAGCTAACTCCATTGGAAGAAGACCAATCGTCTATTTCTATATATTTTGATCATGTATTAGACCTTGTACAACTTGGTATGATGCATTTCCTTAACATTTTTTTGTAAAATTTACATAGTCTTGAAACTCACATTAATGGCCTTGTATCACATGAAAAATATTTTCTCATATACCTACAATCATACTACGCAGGACACATATACGTAGTGGTTTCCTCAAAAGATAGTGAATGGGGTGGTGATTACTGGTTGACATGTTGTATAGAGGGAAAGCAAACCCTCATTATGTCCATGACTAATGATGGAAACAACTACCTCCCCATCGGGTCTATGTTTTTTAAAGGTGAATACCTTACACATGACAACAATGCAAGAAAGAAGGGTGGATATGTTTACAGGGATTACAAACCAGGTGCAAGTGTGTATCACTTTACCAACTTAAAAATTGGTACAAACCTCCAGGTACAAACAATGCCTAGTCGGAATTCATCGAAGGTACGCTAGTTCTTACCGGATACAGAGCATGAGAGACTAATGGAGACCATCATTATAAGAGATGATCCAGAGGGTTTGGTCGTATGATAATAGGTGGGATCTAGCATGATGAGTTAGGTATCATAATTTTAATTTTCCCATGTGTGTTTCTTATGAATATGTCAATCTTGTGTTCTTGTACACTACTTGTTACTCGATACATAGCATGAGAGACTAATGGAGACCATCATTATAAGAGATGACCTAGAGGCCTTGGTTGTATGATAATATGTGGGATCTAGCATGATGAGGTATGTATCATAATTTTAATTTTCCCATGTATGTTTCTTATGAATATGTCAATTTTGTGTTCTTGATATGCAAAATTTTCCATAATGTTGTTTATAAATATGCCAAAAATTCTCTTGTATGTCAAGTTAATGAACATGCCAAATTTTACATATGATCAATAAACCATATATATCAATCATATGAACATTTCAAGATCTCATTCACATGATATAGATAACATTAGAATACATACATGTACCTCTATAGGTCATACCTATCAAAGTTCTTTGTAGGCTCTCTTATAGGACTAAAACCCTAATTTTTCAAGTAGGTAATATTGTCAATGTTTTCAACCGATATATACAACTAGGATGATGGAAACAAGATGTCACAATGATAAAATTATGTTTTAAGGCTTGTATAATTTCCTTCTTGACAACTCACCTCTTATACATGCATGTCCATTGCCAGAGGGGTAGTGCCTAGTAGTGTTGGAATTTCATATCATTTTTTTAATTGAGAAGTTTAATTTCTACTTAAAAGATAATAAAAGATAATAAGAGATTTGGGCCAAAGCTAGACAATGCATTTCATGAAAATGAAGGCCAAACTTGGAAAACCCTATCCCTAACTAGGGTTTATTGTTTAACATGCATGGCCCATAACAATAACCCTACCAAGGAAACCCTAATACTAACCCTAATCTTATCTTACTCTCACAACTCAATTCAGAATCAATCTAATGTCCAACTCAACTTTTTCAAATCCGGTGGACTTATGCTTTAAATCATGTCGATTCACGAAGTTGACATTAGTGTGCATGTAGTGAGATCATTGAAAACTTTAAATATAATAGTTTTTTCATGCACGATTTCCATTCTATGCACCAGGTAGGGATTCAATAGGTGTCCCTGAAATCCTATAGGAGGTGGAATTCAACGTGCCACAAAATCATGACCATTTCTTGGATCGACGAACCTTTGGCTTCGTTGGATTCAAGACATCAAGATATTGCTAAGGTGGCCCTCTAATCTAGTTCCATGTAGAAGAGACCATTATTTTGGTCAATTTTGGAAACTAGGGTTTTGCTCAGTAAGTGAATGTGAAATTTTTGTACATGGGGGTTGAATTCGCATGTTGCTCAACCGTGAAGGTGTGGCTAGGGTTCCCACATAACACATGCCTAAACATGCTTGTACGACCCATTGGAAGCCCTTTTTTATGCACGGTTTCCATTATATGCCTCGAATAGGGATTCAATAGGTGTCCTTGAAAGCTTGTAGGAGGTGGAATTCAACGTGCCACAAAATCATGACCGTTTCTCGGATCGAAAAACCATCGGCTCCGTTGGATTCAAGACATCAGGATAGTGCTACGGTGGTCCTCTAATCTAGTTCCATGGAGAAGATACCATTATTTTGGTCAATTTTGGAAAGTAGGGTTATTCTTAGTAAGTGAATGTGAAATTTTTGCACATGGGGGTCAAATTCGCATATTTCTCGACCATGAAGGTGTGGCTAGCCTTCCCACAAAACACATGCCTAAAAACACTTGCACAACCCACTGGAAGCCCCTTTTTATGCACGGTTTCCATTCTATGCCCCATGTAGGGATTCAACAGGTGTCCTTGAAAGCTTGTAGGAGGTGGGATTCAACGTGCCACAGAATCATGACCGTTGCTTGGATCGACAAACCGTTGGCTTCGTTGGATTTAGAACATTGAGATAGTGCTAGGGTGGCCCTCTAATCTGGTTCCATGGATAAGGGACCATTTTTTTGGTCAATTTTGAAAACTACGGTTTTTCTCAATAAGTGAATGTCCAATTTCTACACATAGGGGTCAAATTCGCATATTCCTTGACCATGAAGGTGTGGCTAGTGTTCCCACATAACACGTGCCTAAACAAGATTGAAAAAACCACCGGAAGCACTTTTTGATGCATGGTTTCCATTCTGTGCCTCGAGTAGGGATTCAACAGGTGTCCCTAAAAGCTTGTAGGTGGTGGGATTCAACTTGCCACATAATCATGACCATTGCTCGGATCGACAAACCGTCAGCTCTGTTGGATTCAGGACATCAAGATAGTGCTAGGGTGGCCCTCTTATTTGGTTCCATGGACAAGGGACCATTTTTTTGGTCAATTTTGGAAACTAGGGTTTTGCTGAGTAAGTGAATGTTCAATTCGCATATTGCTTGATCGTGAAGGTGTGGCTAGCATTCCCACATAAAACATGTCTAAACAAGCTTGCACGAACCACAGGAATCTATTTTTGATGCATGGTTTCCATTCTATGCCCCAGATAGGGATTCAACAGGTGTCCGTGAAAGTCTACAGGAGGTGGGATTCAATGTGCCATAGAATCATGACCGTTGCTCGGATTAACAAACCGTCAGCTCTGTTGAATTTCAGACATCAAGATAGTGCTAGCTTGGCCCTCTAATCTGGTTCCATGGAGAAGAGACCATTGTTTTGGTCAATTTTGGAAACTAGGGTTTTTCTTAGTAAGTGAATGTCCAATTTATGCACATATTGGTCAGCTTTGTAAATTCCTTGACCGTGAATGTGTGGCTAGCATTCTCACATGGAACCTTCCTAAACACGCTTGCACAACCCATTGAAATCCCTTTTTGATGCATGGTTTCCACTCTATGCCATGGTTAGGGATTCAACGGGTGTCCCTAAAATCCTATAGGAGGTGGGATTCAATGTTCCATAGATTGATGACCGTTGCTCAGATCGATGAAATTTCAGCTCCGTTGGATTCAGTACATCAGGAAAGTGCTAGAGTGGTCCTCTACTCTGGGTCCATGGACAACGGTCATCTACTCTGGGTTTATGTTTAGAAACAAGTGGCCATTCTATTACACCATTATTACAATATATATATATCTTCACGCTATGAATGCTTCGAATAATACTTCATAAACATGAATTTATAAAACAAGATTCAGAATAGTAATTCTCTAATCAATTTAAACTATAATAAAATTACACATAACTTTCATCTCTTTCAAAGTTGTTACTCGAGGCCATTCACCAAATGCAATGTACATTAAGAAAATGATAAAATACTGTGCAGGACATACATAATGTGCAGTATATAGTCATAACCATTATTTTGAATCAACCTTATAATACTTGGAAACTTTTAGGTTTGATGTGTATCCCATGTATTTATTAGATGAAAGACATCATGCCAAACAATAATTTTATTTATGTAGACCACAATGGTGCATCACTTAAGTGTGTCAACTTCGTGCATCCTTTAAACATTTGTTAGGTTGTTATGTGAGTAAGGTGCTTTTGTATTCCACAAAGTTGGATCAGTTGCTTAGCTATGTTGGGTGCTTAAATGCATATTAGACCTATGTTCCATCTTTTTGAATACAATTTTACATTGTTAATATAACATTGTATATGCAATTGTATCGTGGTAAAAAATAATCAAAATGTACATTTTTGTCATTATGTAATATTGTACTTGTGCATTGTTCTCAAATTTATAACTGATATCTCCATGCAATCGTAAAATCTATAAAAAATTGGGAACATTACACATAGAAACATTCTTCACCACACATGTATAATCACACTTAAAAGACTAAACCATGATATCTCAAGAGACTTGACATGAAATAATTTTTATATCATGAAAGTTATAATACAAAAATAGAAGGCCTATCTATGGTCTGTCAATGTACATGTATCAAAAACATATTTGATGTACATGTGCAAACGAAAGTACATCTGTCCTGGACCGCGCCCTTATACTCTAACTCTGGATTGTACATAAAAATACATATTTGTCCTGGACTAACACATCAAAAATCTAACTTTCTCTTCTTTTTCCCGGACCCTAATGCTTTTCGGCTCTGTCTACGACCACTCTGCATCTTTGGTGACTGCAAATCAATGACAATATTTCTTGATCAGGTAGTTGAACTAGTATTGTCCATCAATAACGAATTTTGAAAATTTAAAATATGACTCAATTGTAAAGAAAAAAAAGACTCACTACATCTGTCGGGGGTATAGGTGCCTCTGGTGTCGAGGGTATAGGTTCCTCTGCTGTCCTCCACCTTGCAGAGAGCCTCTTTGTCATGCTTATCTACGAATAAAAAAAAAATGTCAATTATCTCAAGAATTATCAACATGTACATGAATGAGAAAGTACTAATCAATTATGTAAAAAATGAACATCTCACCGAAAAAACCATTTCTAGGGGATTACGCTGTGACTCTTCAGTAGTAAGAGGAGTCGTAGGTTGAACATCAACCTCAGGTGCCTGCACTAATGGACCAGGGTGTGGCTACATTCACCAAATGATTAAATAGTTAGACATCATGCATGTCCATAAACAATACAAATGAAATGTACAATTAGAAATATTCAAGTAGATGTACCTCAGTGTGACTTATCCCTATTGTAGATGCGGCATTGATAGTGGCGTCAACAATCCCACTAAGGTCTGGCACGGATGACTCTACATCCTGATGTTGTAAACATGTGAAAATAACATTAAGAAAAAACACTTGTGAAGTGAATTCATAGCTAACCAACAACTGCCATTGGAAGTGTGTACATTACCTTGGGATGAGTAGGTTGATCCTCATGCACACCCACTCTATTCAAGGAAGAGGGACCTCTTTCGGTGTAAACAACCCCCTTATCTATGTTTGGACTACAGGGAGATCCAAGCCAAAGAGGTGGTGCAGGGATCTGTGATGATGTCTGCATTCATAAAGTGTTACTATAGTTAGAAATGGATTTGAATGGATGGAATACTATGTACTAAAAAAATAACATGTTGTAATATACTTACCCCTTCCTGGGACATATCTCCAGCATGGGAGTGACTGCTTCCATTAATTTATTTCCCGTCTTTAGATGCTAATAGCATTTGTAAGTTTAAAAATTATATTTACATTAGCGATCTATAAAGGAGTGTACAATAAGAAATTTAAATAATTTGAACAAGATTCAATCATAACCCATGTACTTATAGTCTTCAAGTAATCATAAATTCCACCTTGGACTATGTCGTTGATATCAATGTTTCCAGCATCACGTTATAAGTGGGGTTCCTGCAACTTCAAAAATTGTAAATATTAGACAATTTAATAAATTAATCAAGACTAAAACATTCATTAACAAAATTATATGTAATAAAAAAATGAAAAGTGTTTAAATATTACCTCAATGGTGGTTCTTTGGGCCTTGGGTACAACCACACTGGGTGCAGTACCACCCCCGTGAGAGGCATCAATCTCCTGCAAGAGTAAATATTTCATATATATTATGAATATTTTAATATGTTACATATAGTATGGAACAATTAAAAATTCAACAATGACAAAGTTTTAAAACAATGTCCTTACCTGACCACAAGTCATCGTACTGGTAACATGTCTTCGTCCAGGACCATAATAGGGTCCGCCACATGATGTGAAGATGTGTGGCTCGCTCTCAGGCACATGGGATGTCGGTCTATCCCCACCAATAGATGTCCCCCCACCACCAGAAGGTATTGGTTTTACATGAGTAGAGGAAGAGGGCTACTCTCTGGTCAATAGTGGTCGTGTGTCAAGAGACCATCTCAGCTAGAGTAAAAAATTCCTCCTGTGTCTGGGCAACCATGTCATGTGTAGGAGGGATGTCTTCCCTCAGTATCTGGGTATGAGGTACATGTATCTGTGGATTGGAATCTCTATGCCTAGCATGGGGTCGGTGTTGGGGCATCTCCCTACCAACTCCCTGGAAGCCCAACATGTCAAAATAGTTGACATGTTTCCCCATCACAAACTCTGCATACAATTTTCGGAGGAAGTACATTGGTACTTCCCTATTGTTGTGAGGGGGAATGTCAAAAACCATGTACCACCTATCCATCCAATTGTCTTTGGTGGGTGGAAAAGTGCACCAATCAATAGAAATATGTGGCCTACTGATCTTTAGAATGTCATCCATCATAGGAAGTTTAAACAATGAATAGATGGCTTGTTTTGTTATTTTTAGCTTTTTTACCTCGTTGTAACTTAACCCATGAACATATTGTTGTCTCTTCCTCTCCCTATAAGATGTGATGCTATACAAAGAATCATTCGATCTTGCGATCGTATCAACAATAGACAACAATGAATCTGAAAAGGAGTGGCTGAGCTCATCTCCACCCCTCCAAGCCGAACCAATCTCTCTCAAATGGACAATAAACCTCAGTATCTCTACATTGTTATGATTCATAGTACCCACTGCAATCATAAATACAAATAAAATATCATTAGAAATATAAACACATGATATAATGACATATCTAAGAACTGAAAACTGTATAACTAATTTGACATATAAACTAAATCTATCATGTAAATTTAAAAATTGGTCTTGAATTTTACAGTAAAGAATAAACATTTAACATTTTTTAATTTCATATTTATGTCCTAAATTCAAGTATTAATTCCAATTTTTAAGTACATGCATGTTTACATAAAGTGTCTTGAGTGCATATGTTGATTGCGAAGCTCCTCTAGATTATTTTAAGGCTTGGATTATGAAGTTTCGTTGAAATCGTGAGGTGTTGATTATTGCCTTTGTAGGACCAGCTCCCAGATTGCAGGTAAAGGCAACAACTAGACCCTAGAATAGGTGGCATAATGTGTTGTTGATGAATAAAATCCCAGTATAGGAAACAATTTTGTTAGATATGTAATTATTTGTTGTAGTGTGATGTTTTTTGGACTCCAAAGGCTATTTAGCAGAATTTTATGGATTTTATGGTTGTAAGGGTTCCATTGGATTAAATATCATGTATGATATAGTATGTGATTGGCATGTTTAATCAAATACATCAACCCACCTATATATCTTCACGTTCATAGAGTCTATTGTTGAACTTTGTTGTCTTGACCTTAACCAAAAAGTACCCTTCGTTCAAGATGAAATATTTGTTAAAAGCATGGGAAGCTTCTATACCTTATTTTAACACTTGGACTGGGATGTTTCATCAAAACTATATGGTGTTTATTGATGTTCTTGGAAGAGAAACTTTGAGAAGTTTCATCAAAATTATAAGGTGTTTATTGATGTTCTTGGAAGAGCAACTTCAATATTTCGGATAGAGGCAAGGGATTTACCATGTTTGTTTATGTATTTTAGGGGAATATATGAATTCTACTTGATTTTTTTTTAGTTGTATATGCAAGCTTGCAACATAACTGACAAACTTTGTGTATTTGTTAATTTTGGTTTGGATTCACAATAGTGAAGTTTGTTTGTTTTTTTATGAGTTAATTGGGGTTTTGGTTTACATTGGGCATGTAAATTACTTATGCAAACATGCAATGTGCTTGACAAACTTTGCATGTTTGTGGATTTTGGTATGGATTCACAAGGATCCTTGTGAATATGCATATGGAAATAGTGAAATTCATTTGTTTTTTGAGTTAATTGGGGTTTTGGTTTCCATTGGGCATGGGAATTTTGGGTATGAATTTTGTTAAATAATCAAAATTATTTAATTTTTATCATTAAATTGGGAAATTGGTTTCAATTGGCCAATTACATTGGGGTTCTTGTTTCCATTGGCCAATTCCATTGGGTTTTTGTTTCAATTGGCCATAATTTAATTTAATATGGTTTAATTGTTCAATCTAGGGAAAATAAATTGATGAAGAAAGAGAAAAAACATGAAAAGAAATGAGGAAAATACCTCACAAAGGGGAGGTTTATCCAAAGGTGGAGATGGAGGGCTTTGGGACACCCAAAAACACGTTCGCCCAGTCAAGATTTGCTCCTCCTTGGTCCAATAGCCGTGTAGTGAGGAGAAAAATATGGCCTCAGCCTCTTTAGAAAAAAATAGGCTTTCCAAATCGTGCCTCCATTTTAGTGAACGAAATCACACACACGATTTTGTTCACTAAAATTGGAGACACAATTTGTCTTACTATCCCAGTTAGCATGCCTATTGGCAGCCTTGGGACTAGGCTTGGTAGGTTCAGGATTGCTTGGGATGATTTCTTTTTTTGGATTAAGAGTGATTGACGTCACTCCACCACTGCATCTAAAAGGTCCCTCACCTTTTTTCACACACCCGTTAAACATTCTCCCCAATCTAGAGCTAAGCTAATATTGGAATAACATGCCTTGACAACCCTTAGCTGATCCAAACAATTAAAGCATTAGGTCTCCAAAGGGTAGATAATGAAGAAAAAAAATAAACCCTAAGAGCCACCTAAAACCTATCTAAGATGTTCAATTGATAAATTTTATCTGTGGGCCTTCTTCTCCTCCTTATAACTTCTTAAACCTGGAGTTTGAAAGGCATTGAAGCATGGGAGGCATGATTGGGAACTAATGCATTTGTGCTTGGCTTGATGTAGTGAAGATATGTGAAGGAAACTCATAAAGTTTGATTATGTTTTATATAAAATACAAAAAAGGAATAAAGTGAGATATAGAATAAGTATAAGAGAGAGTAAGTATGAAAAATATGAGAGGAAACTTATAAATCCTTAAAAGATAAAAATAAAGTGAGAGTGGTTATGCTTAACTAAGTCATTCCTAAAAACTACAAATTGTGACTATAATAATGTAAGTTCACCTAAAAACATAAAGACTAATTTTCATTCATGTTGGTAGTTTTTTTCTTAAAAGAAAAGTCTAAATTTTATATAATAAATGTTAATCTTGAGAAAAAATTACTTATTAAAAGTTCTAGAAATTTTAATTATTAATTTGTTATGAAAATATGCCTTCTCACTATTCCTCAGATTGAAGAAAATTTTGTCCACAAAATTTTGATTTGTAATTTAAATTGGATCTCCGTCCGCCTGTTTTGAGTAAACTTGCAATCTATATCCTACACATTTAAGGATTTTTAAGGCTTTTTAAATTCTATGTAACAATTTCTTACTTGGGCAAGTTCTTTAAATGCAACATATTAGGCTGCAAGATTTACAGTATTACAATGCAATCCTGTAAAAATATAGCACGTACAACAATTGCCAGACTGGCGAAGAAAAAATAGTTAGGAAAGCAGTAGTAACATATTAGGCTACAAGATTTACAGTATTACAATGCAATCTTCTAAAAATATATCAGGCACAACAATTGCCAGACCCATGAAGAAAAAATAGTTAGGAAAGCAGTAATTATTAGAATATTAGGTAGGGTTTTAAAGAGGAACATTATAAATTTTAATTTAAATAGGGTTTGAATGAAGGAGATTATAAATTTTAATTTAAATGGGAAATGACTTTGTAAAAATATATTACTAAAATTAAAAAGATGAAATTAAAAAAGCTAAGTTAGTGGAAGAAAATGTAAAATTTTTATTTTAATAAACTAAAAAAAATGCACATAACTTCAAAAAATATTGGCAAGGGAATACACATTTCCTCAAAGGGAACTAATCAACCGATAATAGCTACACTCATGAGCCTCTATCTAATCAGTCGCTAATAGCTACACTCATCAAGGTTATGAAAACTTTCCAGAGTCGCCACAACGTCTCTCCACGTATTCCATGGAGGAAAGCCCTCCCATCTCTCCTTTCTTGGCCACATCATTTTTTTTTTTAACAATAATCCTTCCACCCGTCAACTACTCCAACTCCTCCTCCATAGATAACAACCGACGATTCATGACTTCTTCAGTTTAGAGATTCTATTTCTTCCCTTCATTCCTCCTCTTACTCATACTCATGCATATATCACAGTCGGCGATTCACTGTTATTTTGGTTAAATGATTTTATTGGAGTTTCCTGGGACTATTTTGATTTTTCTGCTGATTTTAAGTTGGAATTGGTAAATTTAATTCACAAAATTTTGTAATTTTTGTTTTGTTGGGTGATTTTAAGTGCAGAAATGAAATCACATGACACGAAAACCCCAAGAATTCACACTTGGTAAGATCTAGCAATATTTTTCCACATTTTGAACATTCCATAAAAATTCATAACTATAAACAGATAAAAGCCAGCCAAAAATAAAGAAAAAATAGTCCCCTAGTTAGATAACTCCAATTCTATTTCTCAAGATCTGTGTAATATAAAGGCATTTGATCAGTAGTCAAGATCGTTGTTTACAAAGTAAAGTTACAGGATAGTTGATTGATAAGAAATTGCAAAATTAAAATCAAACATCATATTATAAGGCCAATTAAAAGTGGAGATCTATATTAATACTAGGAACAATTTCATTAAGATCTTATTTAAAGTTTAGATAGGAAGACTATTAAATAAAAATAATTATGAAATTTTATGATCATATAATGTATTTAATCTTATTTTGGCATTTTTTCTTGATAGAAGAAATTGGAATTCTTTAATTATATAGGGTTTTATTGCCTATTTATGATAGTATGGTTGGACTTCTTTAGGGCTTTATTTCCTATTTATGATTGTATGGTTGGGACATGTCTTTCTAGTATAGGTAGTTATGTGTTTGTTTTATTTGTCATTACTTTTGGCTAGTTTGGGTTTTTAGGTAGATTGTTGGAGGTTTTTTATGTTTATGTTGGTGATAATTGTTATATTATATAAAGAGTGTTAAGTTATATTATATTTAATATAAAATATAGTATTTTTTTAAGAAAGAATTTTCAGTATCAAAGAAATATAATAAAATATTAGCATTTAACAAACAAAATTAAGATAAAAATAAATGAAACTTTAAAACACATATATTTAATTAATATCCAAAAGAGATAGTAATGTTTATTTGTTTTTTCTATGAATCTCTTAGAAATGAACCCTTAAGATTTAAAAAATATATATATTAATCATATAAAAAAAATTGTAGTAACTTCTTAACCCTAAGAAGTAATCTAAGGTTTCCATGTTTACAATTGTGGCCAATATTGGATAATGGATAGCCTTAGTTTTCACAATCCATTTGCACCCCATGTTGACTAATATTGATCCGGTGGATTATTTATCTTCAAAACTACACTGATCCAATATGGTACAAGACTTATTAATCTATTGTTTTAACTCATATGCTAAACATTATATGCATAGCCCGCACAGTTATAGCATGGGGCGCATTTATCGCAGGAGCTGCACAGCGCAGTTTGCACGTGAGCTGCGCAGTTTGCGCATCGTCAAGTTGAACCTCGAATGGTTCATGGAGGTTACTCATATGATGCGACATTTGTATGCTATGACAGCGGATCGGGTATATGGCGAAGTCCACATGCTGCGAATTTTGTGGAGTTGGTGGTGACATCAAATGGTTATGTTATGTGGCATAGCCTGGTTGCAAGTTATCACAACACGTTGTGAGTCAACATATGTGCGTGGAGTTGGTTGCAACATTTTGGGAATATGGAACGTCGTGGTAACATAACGCTTCGCAAGATTGCATGATTCAGTTTTAGCGTATGGTTGTAACGACAATAAAGAAGAATATATTACTTATCCTCCCAAGGAACTCTTAAATAGAGGATGTTGGCCACATTGGAGAAGGGAGACAGAAGGAGGGACTCAGATTGTTTGAGACCGCAGAGCATCGTTTCTCTCCTATGTGAAGCTTAGAGATCTTTTGCTGCGAAGTGTCCAGATGTTGTTTTTCATAATGTTTTTCATGTTTCTATTTTGCGTCATTATATTTCAGATCCTTCTCATGTTATAAATTTGAGTAACTTGCAGATATCGGATGATGGGGTCTTGAAGGCCGAACCGATCCGTATACTGGACCGACGAACTCGACAGCTTCGGCGTCGATTAGTCAACCGGGTAAAGGTCCAATGGGGTAACTACAGTTCTAACTCAGGTACTTGGGAAGATGCATTCGAAATGCACCAGTAGTTTCCTTACTTGTTTTGAAAACTTCGGGACGAAGTTTCTTGAAGAGGGGGTGTATGTAGTGCCCCATTTTGTTAGACTCTTTTATTATTCAACTATATTATTATTTGAGGGCATTTTATCGCAAATGAACCGGTTAAATTTTATAATATATGCTTTGATCGTGGTGATACATTTGGGTACTCGCAGATAAATGAAATTTTGTAATGCACCATTGTATTGCCTTGTTGGACAGACTATTGTAGTGTTAAAATATGTTATGTTTTGAGGGAATTTTGAGTGCAAATGACCCGGCTTAATACTATGAATTAAAACAACTTATATATGTATTGATTGTTGTGTCACAATGATTGCTTATGAATGAATGGATATTGGTAGATAGATTCATATAATGCGATATGATTGATCTTATAATGTGTGAATGAAATATATGAACAATTTTCATTTCTTACAATATGTTGGTAGATGCTTTGACAGTTTTCTAGTGTGAAAGAGACCCAACTACACAATGACACAAGGTGGTGTCAACCCCACATGAATTTCAGTTTGAGTATAAATAGGATATCAGGTGATACAATTTATTTTAACAATATTTTGATTAAATTGTGTAGTATGATTAATGCGCATAGTTTTCATGTGTCCAGGCACATGATCATGGTTCCCAATCGATCCACAAAGGATGATGGGGTTGCATGGAAGGAAGTACCAATATTGTTAGCACATATCTTCCATGTGGCAAGTTGAAAAGTAAGAGAGGCTTTTACTTGCAAGAGGCATGCTGCCGTGAGGATAGGCCACCGACTCGGTCACTCACGAGGATTAACTGAGGGGCATGCAATGAGGTGTTGGCCTTATTCCTCAATAACCATGAATCTCTCTACAACGTGGATTGGACTGAGTTAACATGGTCTCAGCCATCACACTAACTCCCCACCACGGAAAGTAGGATATTTGAAGGGCATGAAGACGATCATGGCACCCTTGATATCACCTGGAGAAACAAAAGAAATTATTAAACTATAACGTTGTAAATAAGTAATAACTAAACAATAAACTTATGACTTGAAAATAAAGTAATGGAAACTCCAACCTTATGAAAAAAAAAAAAAAAACATGATAAACAAAATAAAAGAAGATTCTAAATATTAACACATTGCACACACAAAAATAGCAAATCAAAAGCAAAAATCTAGGAATCATATAAATGAAATTTAGGAATGGTTAAGTAAAGAAATCCTAAATTAGAAGATTGGATAAATGCATATGACAAAAGATCCATTGAAATAAAACAAAAATGAATCCAAAATCAGAATAAATAAAAATAATAATTTTACATTATGCATAAATCTCAAAAAACGATATAAATAAAGAGGCGAGGTTTGGGTATGGGATGCTTTTTGCCCTAACATTGGACGGACGAGAGAATGCAGAGGTGAATGGTGACTGTAGAGAGTTTGGTTCATCGGGTGTGTAGGGGGTTGGGAGGCCCTTAGTGATTCTACACTCTCTGATCGTGCTTGGGTACTTCTTCCTGCAACCCCATTCAGCTCGGGGGTCCTTGGGGAAGGGAGGTCAACTGGTGGATCTCTTTTGATTGGGAACTGATCGATGTTCGTGGGAACTTGACAAATTTCGTGGTGCATCCACCTCAGAAAGAACAATCCTGCACAAAGATACTCATGTTTTTATGGATTGTTAAATTGTTGTTATAATTCTCGAGATGCATTGTTAAAGATCCATGAATGGGCATTGAATTTTATTGCAGACTCATGTCTGTATTTATTTATAGATCTAGATTGTATTTTAGATATGCCTCTGTAGTTTATTAAAGAACTGGATCTTTATTTTAGATCTGTATTTGTATTTTATTATAGATCTGGAATGCATTTTATGCCGGTATTTTTATGAGATCTGGATTTAAATTTCTGTTGGTATGCCTAAGTGGCCGCATTTAGATTTCTGTTTATATTCCTGCATGGTGGCTGGGATGGCAATTAGAGACCCAGCAAGCCTTGACCTAGGCTTCGAGCCGATCTATGGATGATTCGTACTCTTCCAGGAGACAGCATCTTTAGATTTGATTACCGATCTGAATGCTCCTATGTTTTAATTATCTTTTTTTTATCTGAATGCAGTTATGTTTTTCATATTGTATTTTGGATCTGAATGTTAGGGGCTAAGTAATTTGTGAATCTTAAGATTTGATTATGGATTTGAATGTTATGTTTAATAATTCCTTTTAGATCTGAATTCTATGTCCTAAACAATAGTTGTTTTTTGAGAAAGGGTTCTTGATCTGAACTGTCACATTTTGTCAATCCCGGTTTGGATCTGATCTGGATGTCAGTTTCATGGCTGCGAGTTTGGTTTCATGGCTGCGAGTTCCTTTGTAATACTATCTGTCCATTATGCTTCAATTTCTTAGTAGAGCTACTTCCATGGCTGCAATTTCATTTGGGAACTTTCTATCCCTGCCTAAATTTGTGTTAATTCTTTTGCTTGCGGGCTCGTCCTAACCTGTCCGAATATGGTTGATTACCGGCGATCGATCCTTCAGATTGAAATTTCTATTGTTGTTGCTTTCCTGATGAGATATTCTCTCAGCCTTCTGTTGATCTTGCCCCCTGACCGAATGCTTTCTTTCAAACTCACTGCTGCCTATTGAGATCGACCTTTCCCCTCTATCATAATAAAAGTATAAGCGGCACATGCCCACAGACTCCTCACTCAGCAAATGAATAAGCGAGACACGCCTAGGAGACCGCCCCAGGAATACAGTCCCACTAGAATATATGTATACTCACACTAACCACCCGCCCACTTGCAGAGAAAGATCCCACCTTCCCTTCGTCAAGAATAAAGTAGTATCAGCAGTAGTTAGTTTCTCCCGTCCATTTATATAATGATTTCAACAACTGGTAACATTTTGTATGTAAGGGTGCTGATGCCTGCGATTAGTTTTGTGGAGTCTTGTCCCTCGGCATGTATTTATGCCTGCACATCTCTCTTTATATATATA